>NDGM011256371.1:7782-23601 GCA_002564305.1 Octomys mimax
CCATTTAAATATTGTAGGTGCATGAATTCAGCAAAATAATCCAATATAGTCCAGTAGTCCACAGTAGTAGTGGGTTTTCTGTAGGACTGGCAATGTCAGAACTTGTTGAATTGAGCCTTTTACAGCTCAGCATATTAATATGGCTTTATTTTATATACCTCTTACCTACATTGAGTATAACCTTATTAAATATGTCATTATTCTACATTCTGTTCCCTGATTTTCTTATTATCGTGAACAACCTTTCCTGTAAAAAACAGAAACGCATTATCATTGTTAGTGGGCTCGTGGTACAGCTTTGGCAATTTTTTGTTTTGGAAAAGCAGTGTCCGGGTCAGAAGCGCCGCTGCGCACACACGCTCGCGATAGCTTCTGTGGGCTCAAAGCTGGCCACTCGGCCGGATGACTCGACGTTTTCAACGCTGCGATCTGGAAGCTGCCTGCGCTCTTTCCATTTCTTATATAAAACCTAATCCCCTAACCTATTTTTTATTCAGGCTCCAATCTGCTGCTCAAAGCCCCAAGGAATGTCCTTTATCCTTAACCAGCAGAGAATTAGAGCCAAAGGGCTGGGCTTCTTTCTCCCTGCACAGGCCATTAAATGAAGACTATTGCGCGCCTTCTCTCCAGGAGTGTGGAAGACCATCGGGATCTAAAGCGCCGCGCGTACAAAAGCGTGCGCACGCCCCTCCGTGCACACTTGCCCACATGGGCACACAGGCTGCTTAATTCAAGCCAGCAGGGAAGATTTTCTTCTGAGTATCAGCCATCCTGCCATACTCCACTTCTAACCTTTTAAGGATCAGAATATGTTTCTTATTGGAAAATTTAAAAATAAATCCATAGAAATGTCCCCGGTGATTGAAAACAGAAGCTGGCCACTAAGGCACTCTCCTCGTGGGGGAGGGATGGAGGCTAGTGGAAAGCCAGTTGAAATGAAACACCACCCGGGTATTTTATCAACTGCAAGTGGAGGAACCGCACCCAACGCATTCTATCAAAGGAATGACAGACACGCTAAACTGCTAATTACCTACAGGTTTCTCTGCTACTTTTACATCCCCCATAAGACAAAGGCTGATGGAGGAAGATGTCAGCTAAAGACAGAATGCTGAGGAGGAAGGTTGGTTAGCCGGCGATGTGGGGCTCTCTGGACCTCCCATTTGCTCATCTTGAAGTTGTGATAATTCAGCTGAGAACAAGATGCCCATGGGCAGTGGGGTGGGTACCGTGTGGCCAGGGTTTGTTGCCTGCAATCACCACAGGGTAGCACCCTGAATCTGGGCTACTGATGTTGCTTCGCATCTAGTTTTTTAAAATGTCAAAGGATAGAATAAATCATACATTATGTTTTCCAGGATAGGCACATGATAGCCACACGGAGCTTATGATGTTTTACTTTATCTGTCTTTATTTCTCGAGTGTTAACCCTTGTTCCAGAGCTTGAATGAATTACAGGAAGTATTCATAAAGACATCCACCTATTCTCTCTGTCTCTCTCTCTCTCTCCCTCCTCTTTCTCTCTGTTGCTGTCTCCACACAAACATACACACACGTGCTCATGCACACACACACACACACACACACACACAGATGCCCATAAAAATCAAGTTTATCTTGATAGTCATGGTCATGGTGATTCGATGATATTTATTTTTTATTAATAATGCTGTGGGACTATTTCTTATAGAGTGAAACTCTATTAAAAGCTCCAAAAGCTTGGCCAACAGTGGCTGGCTGTGAATTTTGGACAGAACATGCCTGAAATGCTGACAGAAGAGTATGTGTGCATGTGTGCATGTGTGCGTGTGTGTGTGTGTGTGTGTGTGTGTGTATTTGATCAGGGAGAGGACAAGCAGAAGGGGATGGCAAGCCTTTCTTGTTCATCGGGTATCTAGCCACAGGATTATTTTACGTATTAGAGTCTAAGAAAGGGCCCAGAGAGCCTGACGTTTTCTCCAAACATCTCTTTATCTACTGTGACTCCTGTTCTTACCCGAGTGTGCTGTAATTCTGGCTGGCTTCTGGAACACGAAGTGAGAAATTCTTTGTGAATATTTGATAATAGCCGTCCTAAGGAAGTGTGAAATATAGACTTTTTTTTTTACACAAAAGCCACAGTAGACGTCATTTTTCCTTCCTTCTGGGAGAAAAGGAGACAGGATTCTCGCTCTCCGAGTGCCTTGATCCTAAGGCTGGATAGACGTTTTCGATCTTGTCTCTATCAAAACAACTCTCAGATTCTCCTCCTTGCACTTCCCTTGAGGAGGCGGGCTCTGGGCTCAGCCTGGTCAGGGACAGATGGTTTATCTGGTTGGCCTTCTTCTGGGGCTGATCTGGCTTCGGCCAGGCAGAGTGGGAAGCAGGCTTGTGGGATGAAAGCAGGAAGGGAGTAGCCAACAACAACAATGGAACTTTGTGTCAACACTGTCCTGTGCTGATGTGAATGAAACATAAATATTGCACAACGAGCCATTTCAAAAATTCTCCAAAATATTACACTCTTGCATTACATTACAGGGGCTGAACGAAGGCGGCGGCCTTCTGTTTCATCCCAGCAGAAGTTAATAGCAACCCAGGAGCTGGAAAACCAACTTCAGAAACACTTAATGTTTAGATCCACTTAGTGGTTGGAAAAAACAACTTAAAAAAAAAAATGTTTAAGAGCTTCTCCAGCAAGTGGAAACAGCAATTCCTTGTAAACAAACCTTTAACATGAAGATATTTCTCGGTGGCGGAAAACCTAACTTCATAAAATCAGATTTCTGAGATTTTTTTCAGCTTCTTGGAGACTACAAAAGTAACCGCATTCTGTCAGTTGGTGCATCAAATAAACAAATGTGAAGGGGAGATTTTTCCATATCGCATGTCAAGTGAGTACACATGTCTATTAAAGGGCATGCAAACCTTGGATGCACATCGGCTGTTGAGGGCATCGGTTATGATAAAAAGCTAGCATGCTCTCGTTCTCCTCTATCAGACACTCCACAACAGACACTTGTGATGGATTTAGGTGTGAAGCAAGGTGCTCCCACATGTACCCTCTTCTTCCAGCCACCCGAGTGGCTCTAAGTAACTTTGTCAGTTCTGAAGGACCCACATGACACTGAGTTGAAAATCTGCTCATAGAAGGATCAAGTCAACAGAATCGGACATTACCAGTCCTGTGGATAACCCACTACTATTGTGGACTACTGGACTATATTGGATTATTTTGCTGAAATATTTGCACCTACAATATTTGGATGGCAAGGGAACACCCAGCTCTGACAAAACTAAACATAAAAAGGAGATAGAAGTGAAGGACAATTCTGTGTCTGTATATACAAAATAGTTAGGATAGATATATAGCCACCTTCTCTTAATTCAATAAGAAGAAAGATTTGTACTAATAGTGTTTGGACAGGATATCCTGTCGGCATCTTGAGCTATGAATGACTACTACGAAGACAACAATATACAATGCATTAGTTGATGTAACTCTCCCATCAACCTGCTTTGAAACTATCTCATTGCAATTTTTTTCTTTATAAAATTAATAATGATGATAAAGAAAAGAAAATCTCCTGCTCATTCCATATCATGACCAGGATGGTGTTGAGGGTAGGTCAGTGCCACATAGAAAATTACATTTCTACCCCCGGGGTTGGTCCTTTCGCTACAGAAATGGCGCGCTTCAGATGAACGTAATGACCATTACTGTTCCTTGTCAAAATCCTCGCTGCAAATCTGTAATAAGAAATTAATACTGTACTATGTGCTCGGAAGTTAGCCATTGAAGACAAATATTCTCAGTAGTGCCTGAAGTTTGTCATAGCTGAAAATTCTTGTGCTGCTAGCATGTAAGCTTTGCGGCTTTATTACTTATACGTGTCAGCAGGTTATTTATCCTAGCTGTGCCTCAGTGTCCTTATTCTGAAATGGCATATTTGTGCCCACCTCACAGCATCCACACTTCACAGCATAGTAACTAAGGTGATTGGTGTGTATGAAAATCACCTAGCCTAGAACTCTATGTGTACTGATGTCACATTCAAAGAATGTATTTTATTTTGTAGAATAAGCTTAATCAGTTACTTTCAGAAATTAAGTTCAGCTTTCAAAGGAATGTGTATGTATGGAGAATGGGTCACTGTGTAAGAGGAGTTGAAGCAAGTCTTCTGAGTTTTCCAGCTAAACTATGTCCACCTTGGGTCTCCAAGGTGAAAGCCTGCACGTTATTATATCTGAGTTTGCACGAGACCACACGTATGCACTCTATAAGGAAGTAAAATAAACAAACATTTAGTTTAGTTTTGTTTTTTTCAAATGGGAGCAAACTTTTTTTTTTTTTTTACAGAAGAGATGTCCAAGCAATAGCTACAGGTTCCTAGTATCTAGGAACATAAGGGAAACCAGGAAGGAAGCATTGAGATATATTAATAGATAGAGATCTAGAATCTAAGAAATAAGCAAGCTCAATATAGAGCTCACCTTGCTCTTTACCTTTGCAGTTAGAGAACTCAGGTTTTAAGTCAGAGGAGTATGCATCCAAAATCACCCAGGGATAGATATCAGTGTGAAACAGGTGTTCTTCTTCTTTTTTTTTTTAAAAGATCAATTGATTGATTGATTGATTTGATGCAGGGTCTGGCCACACATCTTGGAATTATAGCAATCTTCCTGTCTCAGCCTCCCCAGCACTGGGATTACAGGGGTGCACCACCATACCTGGTTTCAGTGCCCAGCACAACACACTGGGGCTTCCGGGGCTAGCACTGCGTACAGTACTGGAGATAGAACCTGGGTCCCTGCATTTGCCAGGCAGGCCACTGAAACTGGGCGTGATGATCCAGATCTGTAGTCCCAGCGCTGAGGAGGCCGAGACAGGAGGATCACTATGAGTCTGAGCTGCATAGCAAGACCCTGTATCAAATAAATACACAAGGACCAGCCAAATAGCTCAGTGAATTAAAGCACCTGCTTAGGCAGACACAGAGGCTGAGGGTTTGATCCTGGCCTGCCGTGCTGACCCTAACCCCAGGGCTCGCTGAGAGGATGGCGAATGAGACTGGGCATTTTTGTGCATGCCTGTAATCCCAGCACTTGGGAGGCTGAAAACAGGGAAAGATCAGTACAAGTCCAATCTGTGTAGTGAGACCCTGTTAACCCTGTACTGAATGCATTAAAAAATATATAAATAAATATAAAAAATACAAATTTACAAAAAAGTAAAAACCGATTGAAATAGGTGATGGTCCTCCAGTTCAAAGTTGTACCAAAGTCATTGGTTGGGTCCGTAAATACTGCTAGACTCTCCCCTAGCGCTTCTGACTCAGGGCATCTGCACAGTGGCGGAAGAACTTACCGCAGCCCCAGGTGGGGCTGTGACACTGCACAGGGACCCCAATGCCAGAAGCACTAGTGTACAATTGGGAGGTGGGTTCCTGTCCTGCAGACCTCTGAAGTTCAAACAATATTCATTCAATTTTGTTAGATTAAATAAGACAGTGATGGCGGGGAAAACTGAAGAGAAGAAAGGAATTGA
This sequence comes from Octomys mimax, assembly GCA_002564305.1. Taxonomy (NCBI): domain Eukaryota; kingdom Metazoa; phylum Chordata; class Mammalia; order Rodentia; family Octodontidae; genus Octomys; species Octomys mimax. The sequence goes on from NDGM011256371.1 coordinate 13,310, forward strand.
AGTGAGTTAGGTATTTTAGGAGGTGGTGCAGCTTCAGCAGTAAACCATTAGATAGCTGTTTTGTGGGGGAGAAAATTAGCAATGCAAATTAGCCAATCAAGAAGTAGGAGGCACTTATGAACACCAGTCAGGAAGACAGAGAGGGAGAGAAGAATAGGAATGGACATGAAGTTAGGATTATAAGGTGTGCGAAGAGATGCTGTAAGAGTTGATGTAGAGAGGGAGGTACGTTTTGACACCAGGGTTAAAAAGACTAAGCAGAAGCAGCAGTCCAAAGCTCATGAGGTAGGAGCTCATCTGGTGTGCTTCAGGGACAGGCAGAAGCCCAGTGTGGCCAGAGGAGCACGTGTAGGTGGGAACACCAGTGAGAAGGCCACACAAGTACAGAGTAAGAGCAAGGACTGGGAGCGGTGTGGAGGAAGATCGCTGACTCCCTGGAGGTCATTGTAAGGGCTCTAACTTTCACCCTTAAGAGGCCAAGGGAAGGCAATGTGATGTGCGCACTGAAGCACCTGCAGCTCTCTCTGTCTGCTGAACTGAAAATGGACTCAAGAAGGGCTGACGAAAAGCAAGTAAAGTAAGAAGGCTGATGCCTAAATCCAGGAAGATGGTGACAGAGACCCCCATCTAGCTGCTAGTGACAGATTCTGGGCATTCGCTGACTGTGCAGTCAGAAGGTCACGCCGACTGCTGGGCCCTGGATTGCAAGAGAAGCAAGAGAACCAAGGGTGGTATTGATTTTGCCTCAAGCAAGTAGAAGCATGGAGTCCCATGTCTTGTGACAGCCAAAAGGAATTTTGCAGTGTAGCTGGTGAGGCCTACGGTGGACCAATAAATGTGAAGCCATTTTCCAATGCAAAGGTAAACATCTCAGGGTTTACCGAGGCAAGCATATCCACCAGCAGCTGTACCATGACTGGGTGGCTAAGTCAAGATAAAAAGTCAGGGCCTCTGATTCCTCCACGGAGTCATCAGCCGTGCTCCAAAGAAGTGAACCAGAGAGGAGGGGAGACAGACAGGCTCCGCGGTTTCCATTCCAAGCATAGCATCGCTCCTCTGGGCTAACCTGATGAGTGTCCCACCCCGGGGGTCACAAACCCAAGACCCATTAGCCTCGTAAGGCCTACTAACATGTTTTGTTTGGCTTTTGAAGTTTTAAAAAATTCTCTTTTAAATGTCTTTCAACTGGGATGGTGCTTTCCAATTCTCCCATAGTACACAACACTCCTCTGGCTTGGGGCAGTTTTGTCCTCTTATTATACTTACACTGCCCCAGAAATCATTTGATTTTCAACTAGAGACTCACACTCATAGCCTGTGGGAAGTTAGCAGGTAGAGAATGCATAGCTCTGTGCCCTTGAACAAGCTGGGGCTTGGCCATGGGGATGCATTGTTGTAAAACCTTGGGAAATGGGCACTGGAGTGAGCACTAAGCACCTAGTGGTTGTTCTAGAGCTGGAATAAGGACAGCACTTCATAAAGGGCCAGGAGGTCTCTCTCCTGACCACCCAGGTCTGCCTTTGTAACATGAAAGTAACCCCAGGTAATGCATAAATAAATCAGCATGGCAAATAAAGTCCTTCAAAACATAGATGAGAACTTATTAGCCAGAATCCATAATTTCCTAACTTCAGTTGTAATGTGCTATGATTTGAATGTGTTTCTCTCCTCCAGGGTATATAGATATAGCTACAGATACAGATAGAGATATAGATCCTGCTGCTCAAGGTAATGGTATCTGGAAGTAGGAGCCCTTGCAAAAAAGGATCAGTGCCCAGAAACAGAGTCCTGATAAGTGGGATTAGTACCTCTATGAAAAGAGACCTCGGTCCCTTCTTTAATACAAGAGCAGCAGGTATGAGGGAAGCAGCAGGTAAAGGAAGCAGACGCTTACCAGACATAGTCTACTGAGACCTTGCCTAGGACCTTGCCTGGGACTTCCCAGTGTCCAGAGTTGCAAGAAATGAGTTTACACTGGTGTTCGGTTTCAGTGGTACTAGGAATTGGAGTTGGACAGCTACATTGAGTTACATAGCCAGTCCTGCTTAATTCACTGATTGCTGTTAGGCCCACCCTAAGTCTCTAAATCTCCTAGGGTTCGGTCTTGTGATCTTCCTTTCTCAGCCCCGGAGGGTGCTGGGATTGCTCCTAGCTCTGTTGCTGCTGCTGCTACTGCTGTTTATGGGCCTTCCAGGCGAAGGCATCTTTGCTGCAGCTGCTCAACTGAACAGACACGTAGCGTCTGCTGTGTGGCTCCCCAGCCACACACCCCCTCATATTACACTGTTATCTCCCATCCCAATGCTGCCCACCCAAAAGCCTTCGGTTCCACAGTGAGGACCACGCCGTATTCTTTCAGTATGAGCTGTACGTTGATCTCGGGGTAACAGTTGCTGCTTTCAAGTGTCCTGACTGGAAACAAGGAAGCAGAAAAATAAAAATCAGCAGGTAGCTGCATTTCATCATAAAGATGGAGCTACTCAAACTGCTTTTCCTGAGAAATGAGGCCTCCCCAGCAAGGGCAAGCTTTCTCTTTTGCCAGCCATCTCAGTTGGACCGTGAATTCCTGGACTTCTGGAGTCTTGGGCAGTCAGATTCCTCCCGTGGGAAACCCTGCTCCCTAGCAAGTTCATAGACTTAGAAAGATGTTCTGAGGCCTCCTGACAGAAGCCTGCCTGCGGCTCCATCCTGGCTCCTGAGGCATCAGGAACTCAAGGCCTTTGAGCAGCAACGCAGTCTTTCCCACCCTTGGACTGAATCAGAACTTTGATTTGAAGGCCTTGAGGGAGAGACTGCTGGGTTGTTCCCACTAAGCTATTTTTAGGAGCTGGCACCAGAGCGCATGACAGGGGGAGTTAGCAGGCAGCACAACAAGGTAGTGCTGAATGGGCCTCTGTGTAAGCCTTGCAGTAAACTTAACCATCTCCTCTCACAAATCTCAAAGTCAGGCAGCACCACAAGCTGAAAAGGGCAGGTATAGCAGAAGGTGATGTCTTTAACTTTCTCAAGATTTGATGATTTTCCCTTTTTAACTGTCTTCATAGCTAATGATCAGACATAAAATTTCTAAACAACTTATAGATTTTGTATATGTGCTGCCGAAGCGAGCACAACAACTCATAGATTTTGAGGGAGGATAAAAAAAAAAGCCCAAATTACTAGATGAAAGGACAAACTGTGAAATACTCCCAATGAGTGAAAGAATTGGAGTATTACTGCCTCTTTCGTATTCACCTGGGTATTAGTCATTTTGTTTCTGACCCATGGAGAATAAGCTAAGTTCCACAAAGGCGTGTTCTCACACATGCCTCTTCCTTGGGCAGTTGTCCTACTCATGTGGCATCTGTGTGGGAAGTAAGACAGGATGGATCCATGCTGTAGCATGACAGTCATCACAATAGCCAGAAAAGACTGTGCGAATGCTGTTCCTGAGGGCAGCTTCTACCTGTGCACAAAGATCCTAAACTTGAAAGATTCTTCTGTCAGTCAGCTTTCAGGTTCCATGGCAAAAATCCATGAGAAAATCACCTCAAGTGAAAGAAAGGTCTATTTTGGTTCCAGACCCTGTTCAGTTGGCCTTGCACATTGTGGTGTTAGGATGTGAGGCCAAAAAGTGTGTGGTGGGAGAAAGCCTCCTCCCCATGACTATGTCAAAGGAAAGGAACCTAAGCCCCATTATTCCCTTAGAGGGCACAGCCCCAAGCACCTGCTCCCTTCAGTGAAGCCATGCCTAAACTCTTCACCACAATGCAGCAGCACCATCCATTCAGACCATGCCATCAATGTTCTAGAACATTTCCAACCCAGCCCCTGACAGGCCCTGTAAGTGACCAATTAAATGATCCTTCATAACCCTTCCCACTCAAAAGTCACTCTGCTTTCTGGGAAGCAGGCAGACAGAACAAATACAAATAACAATATGGTTATGGCAAGATAACAATAGCATGCCTTCCTGCAGGATTTCCAACCGTGAATGACAAGGGTGAAGTAGGTAACACACATGCTGAAGACACTGGAACAGGTAGTAAATGGGCCAAGGTAGGTATTCTGACCAAGAGGTCAGTGAGGGAACTATTTTTTCTGGTTGCTGCTAGGCAAGAATATGGCCCCAGTGTTACCATTATCCAGATCTCTTTTTTCCTAAAAGAAATTAGAAAAATAGATTGTGATGTACACTTCATTCATTTGTACCTGTGGTCAGTTATGTTGGGCAGCCTCAGCAGACACCTTGTGATTCCTAAAGCCTGTGTGACTCCCTTTTCTTGCCTGTGGGAAGAATTTATGACTTACTTCTAGCCAGTAAAATATGACCAAAGAGAAGACTTACAAGTCAGTTGAATTTGAAGGCATGAAGAGGTAGAGGATGTGACAGGGTTGATTTAATCAGATGAAAGCCCTTCGAAGAAGCTGAACCCTCCACGAGGTGAAGTAAGGAAGAAGCTCTGTATGAGAGGCCCACAGGGAAGGACTGGAGCCTCAGGGACTTCAGAGGGCCTCGAGTCTCCAGCCAGCATACAGCTGACAGCTGCAAGAAGAGGAAATCTGCCAACAACCTCAATGAGTGTGGAAATGGCCGCTTCTCCACACAGCCTCCAGATGGGTGCGGAGCCTGACGGGTCCCTGTGAAGTCCCACGGAGCTGATCCTGTGTGCTAAGCCTTGCCTGGATTCCCAGCCATGGGACTAGGCAGTCAATAGAGGAGCTTTGCTTTCAGCTGCTCAGTTCATAATCATTTGCCAGCGGCAGCGGAAGACCGATCACGACGGTGCCTCCAAATTTCACAACCACTTTGGGGTATGGAGCCTATGAACAGTCACCGCATGATCTAAGATACGTGGTGTTTCTACAGTGCCTTGCATGGCTTGAGGTCTAGGAGCTACAAGACACAGTTGCGGGAGAGAGATAAACATTACAGTTCATCTCACTGTGCTAACAGCAGGTCCTTAGACAGTGAAAAGATGCACCTCGGCAGGCCCTGGCATCATGCTGTTCTCATCAAGGCAGAAGGCCATTTCACTGATAAACAGGCCTTTGCCTCTGGAAGACTGGCCTCATTTCTACTCTGTTTCCTTGGGCAGCTCCATCTGTGCTGTGCTTTAAACTCTTCCCATCGATGAGACCTATATTTTTTAAACAGTTATATCTTGTAAGCCCAAACAATAGGAGAACTATAATTAGCCTTTAAGCACCATGATATTTACATGAGCTTTGAATTTTATTTTTAATCATCTGATGCTGGAATCTATCCACATCGAAGATTACATGTGATAGGGACAGGAGAGAAGAGGTGTAGGTAAGTCCTATGATCCAAAAGTTCTCTTCAAATGCCCATGTTAGACATAGGATTCCCCAGCTGTACAGTGTCCATGGGTGTTACCTGCTGGAAGGGTTTCACCGTATGAAGGCTCTGCTCCCATAAATGGATTTGGGCAAGTGTAACAAGGACCAGCAAGAGAGGGTTCTCACTCCTCCTCCATTCTGTGAAGATGCCCACTGTCTATTCTCAGCCCTTCTGCCTTCTGCTATGTGAGGACACAGCGAGAAGTGCTCACCATGCTCCACATCCAACATGGCATTGATCAGACATCCCAGTGTCCTGCGTGGTGAGAACTAAATTTCTGTTCTTTATAAATTACCTTGTCGTAGGCATTATATGATAGCAGCACACAGCAGACTGTGACAGTAAGTAATAAACTCTCTGAAAGAATGTGCCCTATTTCCTAAAGTGACACCTGCCAACACTGGTCACAGCCCTGAGACCTCTGAAAAAAATGTGGCCAAACTTATAGGCAGTGTCATTGGAGCCAGTTGCAGATATTTTCTACTCCCTCATAAATTCATCTAATCACCTCCTACTTGAACTTGCAAATCAAAACTTTTCAAGAAATAAACAGAGTCTCCTCAAGCTTGCCACTCTCCTGCCTCAGCATCCCATGGAGCATAGGTAACAGCCGTGCACCAGCCAACCCCACCCTGAATGATACCCTGAAGCATAATGCTTATTGTAAGTGTCCAGGGGATTTCTATCCTGCCTAGGTTAGCATCCCAAGTCTTGTCCTCTTTTTCTGTAATGTTTCCCTTCCATCTCTAGGTTCTAGTGATACTTGCCATTTGGTTGACATGTCACACTCCTCTCTGCTTTCAATACTTTGCATGTAATATACCTGCTGCCTGGGATACCCTAGGCAGATTATCCAAACCCTAATCCCACAGGTCACCCAGGTCTTCACTCAATTATTCTCTCCTGAACACCAGATCCACCCACCCACTTCAATCCTCTTCCCTCTCTGTTTATTTATTCTGTTGTGCTTTTCTTAATAGCACTTTCCACACTTTGAAATCATGTCGCACATTCTTTCCCCTTTTTTTAATTTGTTGTCTATATTCTCTTCCAGGATACAAAGATTTTTTTTAAAAAAAATCATATTTACCATTATTCAGTAGTGTCTTGGAAAGTGACATGTAGCAGCTACTTCATAAATATTTGTAGAGTTGACTGATGTATCAAGTAAGGAAACTGTGCCAGTTTCTCACCAGAGCTTCTTCATAATTTAAAATGTAGTATTTATGTAACAAAATTATGAAATTGAATATCATCCCTAGGAATGAGCCAGTATGCCCTGATATGTAGACATCAATAACTGAAATCTGTGAAGTTTCTCTAGCACTTAGTAAATTCGATGCTTCCTGGAATTCCCCAGGCTCCTTCTATCCTTTGGAGTTCTATGGAATTACCACAATCCCAGGATTAAATTTTGCTATCTGGCCAAACAGAGGACCTGTAGATTTTGCTTGAGGCCTTTGTCCAGGATCTATTCAAACTGATGACTACCTGAACATCACTCCTGAAATGTTTGACTGGGACCCCTGCTGATAGGTGAGTGACTGATTGATGACAGCACATGAGGGAGAGCCAAGTTGCCAACCAAAGGAACAGAGGATTGGAAAAGTGTAAAAGCAAAGGAACAGAAATGATTCCTGAAGCCAAGAGCAGTGATCTTTCAATGTGGGGGAATGAAACTTGCCCTGTCATTTCACTTGGGGAACAATAAAGGAGAAATCTGGAAAATAAATACAAAGCACACACTTGCTCTTTGCACTACCAATACCACATGAAGAGCAGAGTAATTATGTATTCGAATATCATTGCTGGGAAAGACTCAGTGTGACCCAAAGTTCAATACTCAAACACATTGGTTCCAGGCGGGATTGCCTTTCATGGTGGTATACCCTTTCTCCTCTGCTGTCTTGCTTCCAAAGGAAATTAGATACTGCTCTTATTTACGGGAATGGGATCTAATAAGGGCGTCTTCTTGATTATAGAGCTATGACAATCAGCACTTTCTTTCTTTCTCATAAAAAAACCACATGAAATGAAACAACAAAAACCTGTAAGTAAGTCCCCAGTTAATTGCCCTGGACCAGTGACAGACATGACTGGAGGCAAGTTTCTAGAGGAAGAAGAATGACTACAGAGAGATGATGTAAATGCCATCTTTAGTTCCCCTTCTATGGCCCCTCCTGGGTCTGGATGGACCCAAATGGGCCCACATCGTTGCCCAACCTCTGCAACTGTTTTACCAACTTGATCAGAAAGAATCCCCACCTCTCTAGGAAGGTGTATAGTTTCATCAAAAACAAGTGAGTGTTCTCACACCCAGAATACAGTGGTCCCCCACTACTAAGCTAGATTCCTATGCTGTGTTCCCACTCCATGCTACCTCCTTTGGACTCTTTTCTTAAGCAAACAACTGTCTAAAATTGCAAAACGGTGCTTGGGGTTTCACTAAAAGCTTCTCCCTCTCTCCACCTCACAAAACTCCTTACTCTTTTCCAAATTCACATCATAGCATTACATTTTTATCGTGTGTCAGTTCTGAGCAATCCAGCCCCACTCCCAGTGGTCTTTGTGAATGAAGATCTCACAGCAACCCAAGACCTGGTAACTGGGGTCTTATTATTTAGCAGTCACCTTAAATGTGTGAAAGCCTAATACAGAGCAGGCTTTCCCACACCGGAGTGTCACACCTCTAAGTGACCCACAACTGTGCTTTTGTCATTGAGGGTGGATTTTCTGCTGTGCTTTTCTGGATAACACCTTGGATTTTTATACTTTGATGCCTAGACTGCAGGCTTTCCTGCTGCCATTACCAGGATCAGTTTCTTCAATACTATGATTCCTTCTCCCTTGTTTATTTAGTGCATACATTCTAAAGTAGGGCCATGTTCACAAGCTCCTCATTACCTCTTCCTCTAAAATCCCAACATTTAAAGACTCCCATATCTTCACTCTGTACCTTTAGTTATTCAATCTACATGGTTCCACAAAATATGCCTTGCAGACTCTACCCATGGAGAGACACCTTAATTGCTTATGATCTTACTACTCAGAAAGTTATGCAAAAACTAAAGTGAGACTGGTCAAAGAATTAAACATTAACACTTGCTTTCAATAAACCTTAATTTTTCTCGTGCTTTTCATTTTTTAATTTATTTTAAAGAGAGTATAATAATAATTGAGAAGACATGAGAAACAGTACACATTTAGAACAAGATGAGGGGTATTCAACCATGGTTTTTGTATTGCACAGTGCTGTCCTCAATGTAGTTGCTCAGATTACAGATATCAGCATATAGAGTTAGTCAAAGTGAAAATTTTAAACATTAGCTGCTACTTTCAAAAACCTGACGGAAATTAGTAGTGATACTCTGAGCAGCAAATTTGATGACAACAATACCTAATATAACAACTATTGTTAATTTTCCATTCTTGCCTTGAAATTCTGTACCATAAGCTGCTGCACTGATTGCAATAGTACAGCCCAAGTTCAATGTGTCTACTCTGTGACGGCACAGACGGGTACTTTTCCTTGCTCCATTTTTGTTACAATGAAAACATGAATGGAGCATTTTACTTCCAAATATATTTATTTCAGAGGATTTTGCTCCATTATATAAAATAAAACAAGAAGGACCACTTGGGAAGGTTGTAATCTAGTAAGCTTTTCCAGTTTTGTCTATATGATTCTAACTTTCTGCCCAAACATAAATAGAAAGCATTTTTCCATTAAAAAAAATAAGTGTCTTTCATTGAAAACAGTACACATCAAAAGTGTGGTCATTACTTTTCTTTTTATGTACCTTCATTTGCTGTTTTTTCTTATAATGACCTTTCTCCCAGTATATTTTCATTTTTCTTAAGTGCCTAGTTTCTAAAAATAAAATGGCTAGTGGATCTTTGGAAATAGAGATATTTTCATTTCATTGGTACGTACAATCAGGAAACATTTCTGTTTATCCTTTTAAAATCAGTTGAGAGTCCTAGATGAAGCCACATTTTTGTCAGCACTTTTTTTTTTTTTCAAAAACCTGGAAAATGTAATGAAATCCAAAGCAGCTGTAGGAAAGGGAGTCTACACTCCATTGCACTGGGCTGGAGGAGAACTACCAGGAGGTAACAGGATCGTTTCCACATGAAAAAGTTACAAAGAATTTAACCTGTAATGAAAACTCTGGTAATCTCCAGGAATGAGAGATGTTTGGATGATGGGTTTGGGGTTTCTCATGAGTTCAAAGGACCTGGCTTTCCCTATAAATGCTACGCAGGAACAGGAGACATCCATATGGTCATTGTTATCGGATAGTCGATGAAATCTCAGAGTTCATCTTTAAGCTGTTCAGTAGTGGCAGTGTGTGCATTTTAAGACCATGGACGGACCTGCCCATGTCAAAGTTTCCAAAGTACATCAAAAGCAGTCTCTCATTAGCATATGTATCACCCAATCTGTCCTGAGATTTGATGCATAATTATCAGTTCAAAGTTCATTTCCTCTAAGTTTCAGTGTGTGAACATCCTACTCGCTAGAGCTACCAAAATTTGGAAAAGCACACAAAGCCCCCTTTGGCCATGGTAAATGTAGATTCTGATTCAGTATATCTTGGTGGGATTGGACCGAGGATTGTGTGTTTCTATAAAACATCAGGATGGATTTGTGCTACTTGTGCCCAGACCACCACTGGTATGGCAAGACTACAGAGATTTCTGCACTGGCATTACTGTGCCATTATTGGCAGACCATCTCTAAATGTTCCCAGTCTGTCTCCCCCTGTGATAACCAGGCCCATGTGTAATCTCCTCCTCCTGATGCAAGCTGGACTGGGTCACTGATTACTGATGAATTTCATAACATTAAAGTGGTAGCATAGGGCTGGTGAGATGGCTCAGTGGTCTAAAGCGCCTATTTAGAACAAGCTTAGCAAAGCGCAGGGACCGCGGTTCAATCCCCCAGCAC
>NDGM011256373.1:0-14895 GCA_002564305.1 Octomys mimax
GGCTGGGTGTAGTACTCACACCCATAATCCCAGTGGATCATGAGTTAATCACAAACTCTAGAATTCTGTCCCATGACTGCATGATGCTTTGGGGGGACAACTAGACAAAACCCAAAATATTCCACCCTTGGACCTCCAAAGACTCATGCACATTCCTTTATGCAAAAAGCATTTTAGTCCATCTCTAAGATTTGGCAAAGCACTAACAGATTCAGAATTGCTGAAAAGTGCAATTCCCAAGTCTCCTCCCAGACCTAAGGCAGACTCTTAGCTATGAGTCCCTGTACAAAAGAAAAGTTAAACACTTCCAACATTCAGTGGCACAAGATAAGCATTACCATTGCAAAAGGTACACACAGCAGGATACGAAGCACTGGGACCAATGCAAGTCCAAAGTCCAGAATGGTGAACATTGAGTCCTGTAGTTCCATGTGGAACATCCAAAGCAGTCTGTGGCAAATTGTGAGCTCCATGTAGTACCGTCTCTATGTCACTTCTGGTGGTTGTAGCTCCCATGGTTTCTCTCTTAGGCTGTCTTTGCTCCCTCCTTGCAGTTTCCCTTAGATGATCCACATTCCTGGCTTTTCCAAGCTTCTGGGGTTTCCATTGCATAAGTTTCTCACTCATAGCTTTATATACTGCCCTCTCAGGGGCACACTGCCTCACCTCCCAGGCTTTATTCTGAAATCTAGGCAGAAACCCTCTTAACCTCAGAATTCTTACATTCTGAGTACACCCAAAACCAATGCCACATGGATGATGCCAAGGTCTGCTGCAAGCTGTAGCAATAGCTAGGTTTCTCTCTTGGATGTAAGGGTCAAGTGCCTGGATTGCTGAGCACTCTGACCCTGATTTCCAGGAACAAATTCTCCATTTTGGTGCCATTCTGGAACGTGGTGTGACCACCACTGCAGCTGCCATTCTGGAAACTCTTTCCCTTGCAATTCTGAGGCTGCAAAGGGTAGAGACCTGCTGCCTTCAGTGATACCATCAGGCATTCCTTTGGATTCCTTCTTGGCACTGGAGATCCTCTCATTTCTATCTTTGCATTCCACAGCTTATTGGAGCTTTCTTTCTGGCCAACCTCACAACATTTTAAATCATCCACTTGGGCTCTTTGCTCTTGATTCTCAACAAAAATCTGAGTAAAAGCCCTCAACAATAGCCATGCCACTGCCTCAATATTTGGCTGCTTTAACATTTCTTTTGCCCAATTAGTCAGTCTATTGTGCTTAATCTCAGACTCAGGCAAAGTCTCTGGACACAAGCAAAATGCAGACAAACTTTCTGCCAAGCTGTAACACAAATTATCCAACTATAACATCTAGTGCAGTCCTTCCCAGCAGAAGCCCCCACATCCTAGTCTTTATAAGCAGGCTTTCTATCAGCCTTCTGGTCTTCTGAGCTCTGACCAGGACCTCCCATATAGAACAGCTGAAGCTGTTCCAGCACTTTGTCTGTAAGCAACATCTCCAAACCTTTCTTATCTCTTCCCATGAACCATTCCAAAAAGCTTGTAATCCATATGATCAGGTTTAGCCACAGCAAGGACCCCACTTCTCTGGTACCAAATTCTGTCTCTGTAACTGTTCTCTCATTGCTGGGACAAAATACCCAACACCCAGAATGAAAGAAGGAAGGGTTTATTTAGCTCACAGTTTGTGGAGATTTCAGTCCATGCTCAGCTGACTGCAAGGCAGAATGGCACATGGCAGAGGTAGCAGTTCATAGTGGCAGAAAATAGCAAGACAGCAAAAGCAAATGGGAGGAGTAGCAGCAACAACAGCAGTAGAGACCAAGTCTGTCTCCCTTAAATTGCATTCAGGCTGTCTGCCCCAGGCTGGATGTAGCACTCACACCCATAATTCCCATTGGATCGTGAGTTAATCACAAACTCTAGAATTCCGCACCATGACTGCATGAGGCTTTGAGGGGACAGCTAGACACAAACCATAAACAGTGGCCTTTATGAGATACTCACTGGGTACATTCTATAAGTAGTCATAAATGTTGGTCAGGCAGATAAGAGTGGGAGATTCGAATATGGAAGTCAAGCCTTAACTTATATCTATGAGGACTTGGCATGGAGTCACTTTACTTCAGAAGCACAGTTTTAAGGCCCCAAAACAGAAGACTGCCTGACACCTCTCATTCCAAGAGCAGGTGGTTGCAGGAACAAGTCCTGTAATGCAGAGGCTTTAAGTAGGCTCTGATTTTTATTTATTGTTTATTCTTAACTCATATAATGTACATATTTTCAAACTATGGAAGAGTAGAGGAAAAAGTACAGTATAATGCTTCACCATGTGCTTTTTATCCAGCATCAGTCTTTTTCAGTATTTTGTTAAGCTCTTTCACCTTCCCAGGTGTTTATAGCAAGCAAAATGATGTAAAGTTCATTATGTTAAAGTGTATCATTTCTCTTACACTTCAGTTCTCACACATTCATAAATCTTTACACGTTTATGTTATCTCACCAAAGTTAAAGAATTAATTCCTTAATACCATGTAATAAAAACTCATTTCATTTAAATAATTTGAAATCCTTGAGAGCCACTTCAGTGATACTTTTTAATTGCATAGAAATTAGCTTTCTCTCTAAGGGCCTGTTTGGAAGGAGGCAGATTGTCCTGAGAAAGATGCTGAAAAGCACTCTGCAGAGAGGGTGCTTCTGCCTTCAAGGGAAGCTAAACTCTTGTTTTGTGCGTGCACTTCTTCCCTGGGAATAGTTGCAGAGATTGATGGTTACACATTCTTTTTTGTTGTTTTTAAATGTATTTAGTACAGGGTCTACACGGTCTACAGGGTCTCACTACACAGATCCCACTCACAGTGATCCTCCTGATTTGAGCCTCCCAAGTGCTGGGATTACAGGTGCACACTACCATGCCCATTCTCAATCACTGTCTCAGTACACCCCAGGGGAGGGCCAGCATGGCATGTTGCCAGTATGGAACCCTGGTCCCTGTGCCTGCCTAAGCAGATGCTTAGCTCGCTGAGCTGTCTGGACAGCCTTGATGACACATTACCTTAGATCAAATGAATTAAATCTGTATCTAAAGGTTACACTTTTGTTCCTCCGCTCCACATATTGTCCAGCTCCTTATTGTAGTGTAGTGATTCTCAACCAGTATGGTTCTCTCCAAGTCATTTCTATTCTTACATCACAGTTAAGAACTCCTCTTCCTTAAGTAGAGATTAGTGTTCCTGAATGCTTTTTCCGTCAGTCATTTTTACCTCAGCTGGATGTGGCCAGATGCTTGAACCTACCAAACTTCACTTCAGTTTTCATTGCATTTGTCTTTTGAATTGTAGCACAGAACAGAAGCAGTTTGGTTTCCTGGGTTGTAAATTTAAAGTGAGGTGTACTTTTCTGAGGTGATGTTTGCTGATTTGACCAAAGTTCTCTCTCAAAGGAGATAGTAGCTTAGGGAACCCAATTAGCTAGCAAGTGGGTGCTCATTGAATCAAGACATTATCTACATTTCTTCAGCATGTTTTGAAAATGAAGTCATTTGTAGTAATTAAGTAAAAAACATAATTTAAGTGTTTCACCTTTTTTATTTGTAGGAAATACAGTTGGAGCATGCAAAGCAAGCTTTTGTGCAGCGTGACAATGCCAAGACAGGAAGAGTCACAGCCATTGACTTTCGTGACATCATGGTCACCATCCGCCCGCATGTCTTGACACCGTTTGTAGAAGAGTGTCTAGTAGCTGTAAGTTGTGGCTTGGCTCTAAGGAAATATTTTGTTCTACTTGGCTTAAGCTAAGTAGATAAGGGACTATAAAAGCAGTTCTTCTAGGTTATGTAGGGGTTGTTTTACTGTTTAAAATATTTAATGTTTTCTTGTCAAGATTGCATTTGTTATCAAGCTTACAAACAAAAAGTATGTTTGGCTGGCTTTAGTGGGTGGGTTAACTTGTTGTGTGGATTATATTGAAGATCTTAGACAAATGTACAATTGCCCTGTGGTATCTCTGGGGAATTAGATCTAGAAACTCCACCCGCTGCACATACTAAAATCTGCAGATGCTTGATTCATTTATATAAAATGACATAGTCTTAGCATATAACCTAATGCCTATATTTTTGATACTTTAAATCATCTTTAGATTATTGAAAATACCTAATACAATGTAAATGTAATATAATTAGTGGTTACACTGTATTGTTTAGGGAATAGAAAGGGGTGAAGTAAATGTGTTCAGTACAGACATAATTTTCCCCTCAAATCTTTTCAATCTGTGGTTAGTTGAATTGAACCCATGGGGTGTGGAACCAATAGATACAGAAGGCTAATTATATTAACCAGCTAAAGAAAAAAGGAAAAACCAATTAGTAATCAGTGTTACTTTTGCTTCATATTTTGAGGTGTGTCAAGTACTGATCTTGTTTGCTCTTTAGGGCATGAGGAAAAAGAGCACACACGTATTATTTGCTACACTAGTGAGCAGAACAGGAGCCTGAGCTTTACTCACTCATTCACCACATGGGTATTGAAGCCTGTAGCACGCTTGGGACAGGCTGAGTCAGGCTGTCGTGTGTCCTGGGGCCTTCCTCCTGGGGACGTCCAGTTCTTTCCTTCCTCTGAGGCCCTGGGTGTCCTGCACCATCTGCAGGGTGATTCCCAGTGCTCGGTCATGGAGCTCCAGAATCACTAGAGTGAGTCTTTAGAGTACAGAGTACAGATGTGTCTTTGCTTGGTCTTCGTGTCTGTGGGCAGGGAGCTATGGAGAACATTTGGAAGGATTCCTGGCGGCTC
This sequence comes from Octomys mimax, assembly GCA_002564305.1. Lineage (NCBI taxonomy): Eukaryota > Metazoa > Chordata > Mammalia > Rodentia > Octodontidae > Octomys > Octomys mimax. The sequence goes on from NDGM011256373.1 coordinate 4,765, forward strand.
TGATGACCACTCAGGTGTGGGAGCCACGTGCCAGTGGCAGCTTTCCTTCTGCTGATCCCAGCTGGGAGAGCAAGTGCCTTCGCCGTCCTCTGGGCTTCTTACCATGCTCAGCACATATGGGAGCGCACCACTCCCCCCACTTTTGTTTTCTGTTGCTTCTTTCTCTAGACGTGGCCTTTACACCTGACCTCTTCATCTCTGGCACGGTGCTAATCTAGCTGCTTTTTTGCTTGGCCGCCCTTTCCTACTCCATATTAAATCTCATGTCAGCTGGTTTTTTTTTTTTTAAATGAGCAGAATATATTTGTTGAGGGAAAGAATGCTTTTGTCCGAAAGAGGGACAGGAGGGAGGCCCAAGCCGGTTGTTCCCCGTTTCAGCTGTTTTAAATGACTATGAAGTGAAGATATATGTGGTTGTTACCTTATAAAGCAGTGTTTTCCTAATAAAAATATTTTGCCTTGTTAAGGAAAGATAGATTTTTAAAACCCTAAATTGAAGTTCCATTCATAATGGACATTCTGTCTCTTTCCCTGGTCCCCTATAAAGAAATAGGGCTTCTTAAAGGCTTGAATTAACGGAATCCTGACCAGTCTTAACCCCTATTCAAGTATATGACATCTCATATTTTTAACATACTATGCTTGTTGGTTAAAAATCCCACCAAAGCAAAGTCTATACTGAAATGATTGTTTATTGCTGGTTGTAAGTAATTTGACAAATCTTTATGTTAATGTTAGATGAGCCACTTTTACAGTATGGTCATATTGATAGGCCTTTGCATGTGTAAGCACACGCATGTGTGCATGTGTATAATACAGTTTTGTATGTATAAGCCTTTAAGAATGCTCATTAGATGAAATAAACCAACTTATAAAACATTTCCATCTAAAATGTGAACTCTGTAAATTACTACTGATCTTATTAAAGTCATACACATGTATTTATTTAGTTTTCTGAAAGTTGTATGTGGGAAGTACAAGTTCTGGTCATGATTAGTTTCAGTTACTTTTAGAAAATATTTATAGGTCTATTTTAATATGAAAGAAAAATTCTTAACGGTCATGTCTTCTTATGCATACATTTTTGGTAATTTCCAAACTAGCATTAGATATAATATCTAATACTTCTGACTCTTCCTTACCTATAAATTCTTTTTTTTTCTTCCCTCTTATATTCAATTTACCGAGGCTGCTGGAGGTACCACATCCCATCAAGTTAGTTTCTCCTATTTTAATGGATTTAATTCACTTCTTAACAACATGGAACTCATCAGAAAGATCTACAGCACTTTGGCTGGCAACAGGAAAGATGTAGAAGTGACCAAGGGTGAGTGAGAGTGCGTCTGAATTCTTGTAGGCTAGTGTGTTGGGGAATGAACCAGGAGCATGTCGATTTTTCTGTTCCATTCACATTTACATATATTAATCACATGGTATGTGTGTGCTCCATCTTTTGATTGGATGTCCAAAACCAAAACACCCTCACCAAGTTTTAAATAAACTGAAGACAGCATTTGAATTAGAAAAACATGTAAAGTTTCTTAAATATGTTCAGACCTTGCTAGAATTTGAGCTAAGTTGACAGCCTCTAAAGTGCCCTTCAAAAGTACATGAGGAATTCCACAGACTTGTATTGAAGACTGTGTAAGTTATCTGTGAACTTGAGTAAGATGTTGTATTACTTTAATGGGATTTTTCCCCCTTAAAATAGTGAATTCACTTAGGAATTCTATCTAATAAAACTGCTTGGGATCCTTGTGTGTGAAGTTTCATATAAGCTTTTTTCCTCATCTCCCGTGACCTGAAATTTGAAAACATCGTATGCAGTGTGTTAATTATTGAAACTGTCCTACCAATTTGATTTGAAACTGTCTCGTTGCTATTTGTCTGTCAATAAAATTACGGGGGAAAAAAAAAGAAATTTGAAAATATTTGTCATTTCTTCAGATGACCCTGAGCTTGTAAGCTGACTGTTGGAGAAGTAGTCTGAATGCTTTTGCCATGTGAATGAAAGAACTACAGATATTCTCACCCTATTTGGGTTGAATTGAATTCTGTGACTGATAGGAAAGTTGTATGATGCTCACTTATCCCAGTGCTTTGAGTTAGCTCTGAGTTTAATGCTATTCTTTCTTGAATCTTTTCCTTTTAACTTTTTTCCATACAGAGGAGTTTGTTCTGGCAGCTCAGAAATTTGGTCAGGTCACACCCATGGAAGTGGACATCTTGTTTCAGTTAGCAGATTTATATGAGCCACGAGGGTAAGTTCACTTTAAAAAAAAAAAAATTACTAATAAAAGAAGGCCAGGAGGTAGGGATGGGAGGAGGACAGCAATCAGGAGAAAAAGCCCACACTGAAGTATGGCAAATGATAAAATGAACAGTTCAGAATTCCAAAATGTAAATTTAATACATTGTTTTGTTGCTTTTGTGCTTATTTTTCCCACAAGACGAATGACGTTAGCAGATATTGAGCGAATTGCTCCTCTGGAAGAGGGAACCCTGCCCTTCAACTTGGCCGAGGCCCAGAGGCAGGTGAGTGAGGGCAGACGGCTGAGGCCTCTTCAGTGAGCTTCCTTCGTGAGCCCCTTTGCGCTTACGCTTGCCTTTCTGGGATTGCTATCTGACTGACATTTTTCGATCTTACAACTCAAATCCAGATAATTTCACAAGACTCAAAAGAGACTTGACTTAAGACCTTCTGATGAACAGACACTGGATTCAGTTTCTTTCAAAGATAGGTTGGTTTTCTCATGCACTGGAAGCTGGACGCTCCCAAAGTGATCTGTTCTTCCCAGTCCTCACACTGAGCCGTGTGTGTGTGTTGCGGGGGTGGGGGTGGGGGTGGGGGTACAGCTCCGGCTTGGTGTCTCTGTCGCTGGCTGCCACCGTGTGTTGTTGCTAAATGAAAGCCATCGCTGCTGTGTAGAGTGGCGCTCTGCCAGCGCATTGTCTGACTGCCGTGCCTTCTGTTTTTCTGAGTATCAAAATGAGATAATTTTGTTTAGTCTGGAGTCATAGTTTGAAGGCTTTTAGACCTATTTTCTCTATGAAAAGATTCATAAGTTATGTGGAAACAATTTTAGGAATGTTAAATTTTACTTTATGGTTAACAGAACCCAATCTCTTGAAGTTATGGGAGTCAGAAACTTAAGACACCGCACCTCCTCACTTAACTCTTACTCGACTTCACTGGTCAGGCTTAGAGAAGAAAAGCCTTCATAACGTGTGTTGTGTTTGCATAGCATTTGTAAAATAAATCCCCTCACAGACAGCGTGTCGTTTTTAGAAAAATACCTCCTTTAAGGCGAAGCCATCTCTGAATCCTCTGAGACCTCGCTGTTCTTGGCTTGGGGCTCCGGGTCTGCACAGAGACGCCAGTTTGACCACAATGGGTTGATGCGGGTTACATTTTTAGGACTGTCAGGCCTGGAGCCAGGACCCCTCCTTTCAGCTCCTTCCCACCCAAAGGCAGCAGCGAGTTTTGTGTGCAGTATGTAAGTCAAAGTAGTGGGCGTGTGCTCAGTAAATCCTAACGAGGCACCTCAGGCACCCAGCTGGCTGTGGCTAACAGAGGAAGCCGATTTCCCTTAGCGTAGGAGAAGGAACTGTATAATCATGTCCAGAGGTGGAAGCACCGAGCCTTTCCTTCCCTTTGATTTTAAACAATGCTTATGAGGTGATTATGTCTTTGTCTGTATGACACCAACTATTGTAGAAATTGGGGGATTAAGAAAGACAGTTTTTGTGTTAGGTCTCTCTAGTTCTCCAGCTGGCAGTCGTCTCCACCATGTCCATCAGTGCCCTTTGCAGTGTTTGAGAGTTCCTGATGGATGCTTGTTGATGCTGGCCACGAAAGGGTTAGACGAGTTTGATGAGATTTACAGCAGGGAATGATTGGCTGCTGCTCAGAGCTTTAGAGCAGTTCACAGCGGCCTTCCTGGAATATGGTGTGCTTTTTACTGCATGAACCCCACTGGGCCTAACAGATTCAAGCAAGGGAGGTCATCCACCTGTGGGCAAGTGTGCCTGTCCCATCCGCGTGCAGCCCTTGGAGCGTTTGTCCTCCACAGAGGAGTGAGGGAAGAGGAGTCTTTCTGAAATCATTTTAAGAACATCCTATGTTTCTCACTTCTAAAAAGTTAAATGGAAGTCTGGGATTGCATTTGTCTTTTGACGAGGAATAGTGGTGATGGTACATTCCTCTCCCTCATTATTTTCAGAGTGTTTTTCACTTATTATTTCGAAGCCAGAATACTTCCAAGTATTGCATATTTTTATCAACATAAATAAATAGCGCTTCTCTTTTGGATATGTCTGTCACAATGAAGATGCTATTGATCTCCATTGGTACACAGACAGAATTGGAAACAGCCCCTGGAGTTTGCAGAGGAAGTGTTTTGCATCCATAGAAATACATATTCCTATGTAAAGCTATTTTCAGTCAGATGTCTTTGAAGATTCTAAATCATCTCATTGTATTAGAATTGTGTTACAGTGACAGCAACTAAAATTCAGTGGGTTGATAGCTAGGGCTGGTGATTATTTGCATTGTTCACTGATTTTAATTATCAAGACTTTGGAAAAACAAATTTTATTGAATGTATTTATTCATTCAACAGGTATTTATTAAGCACTGACAATATGTCACCCTTATTTGACAACTCTGTGTGACATAAAATTACTGTTTTATTTATGCAAGCAGAGAAGTGCAGTATTCGGAAATGTTCTGGTCTCAGAAACACTAAGATAATGGAGGTCAGAAGAACAGCAGCAATTGCCCTGAAGTAGAAATTTTGGAAAGACAGGCAAAAAAGAGAAAAACAACAATCATTTGTAATACTTACAGTCACCGGAAACATTTTAATATCTTTGATAGTGAGGGTGATAAAATGTTACTATTAATTTTATATGTGTAGGGGCTGGGGAGATAGCTCAGTAGAATAAATGCTTGCCTGGCAAGTGCAAGGGCCTGAGTTCAATCTCCTGTTCTGAAAAAAGAAAAAAAAAAGTTAAATGCATAGATAATTTTAATTTTTAAAATGACTCCATGTTACACAATTTTCAAAAAGTGTTTTTCTAAAACAATACCTCTGAAAAAGCAAAGAGAATTATACTGCCCACCATGCTCTGTTTAGCTGATTTTCATCTGTGGAAGCTTATGAACCTTCATGCTAACATAGCTGTCCTTTGACAAGACCACTTTACGCTGGCTGTGGTGGTGCATGCTGGGGCTGGGGAGAGGGTGGGCCCAGGAGGAGACAAGAGTATCACTACAAGCTCCAGGCCAGCCTGAACTCCAGGGTGAGAATCTGTCTTTTGTCTCAGAAAGACAAAACAAAAACATATTTAATGACACATTTAAAATTACAGAATTATACTTAAAACAATTCCTTGTTATTGGTCGCTTAGCATATTTTGCTTTTAAAAGAGCATTGCCTTTTTGTCATTTTGAGTGTAATCCTTGTTGATATGTATGATCATTTTCTGTTTATAAGAATTGTAGGCTCAGGTTATGTACATTTTATGTGTTCAGATGTATATTATAAAATTTTCCTCAGCTTACAGTGGATTTAATGACAAGTTTGAGAAAGCTTGATTTTATTCAACCGTTGCCAGTCTAGGTATTGCCATAAAAAATAAAAAATAAATCAAAACTAGGCAAGAGTAATAGTTATTTCATAAGCATTTTAAAATTTGTATCCCTTCAGTCACTAATGGGAATTGAACATTTGGAAGTAGTAATATTTTGGTAGGAAATGAAACTCATTATGTTCACATTTGACTTAAACATTAATAGCAGTACACATTTTATTAATGAGAGTTTAGGGAATCTAACCCTACCTTCCTCTTTCACATTTTATTTGTATCACAGATTTAGAACCCAGTGAATAAGCTTTGTAAATAATGCGTGCTCATTTTCTTCCCTCCCTGCTCTGCACCCGCCCGCCTCTTCTTCACATCCTGTACTTGCAAAGCAGAAGGCCCTGGGAGAGTCAGCTCGGCCAGTGCTCCTGCAGGTCGCGGAATCGGCCTACCGGTTTGGCTTGGGCTCTATTGCTGGAGGTTAGTCATGGACGAGAGGAAGGTTGTCGTGTTTACTATTCTTTCTGTCTTTTCTCTGATTGTCTGCCTTACAGATTATAAGACGGAGCTCTCTCTAATTGTGTAAGCCTGGACTCCTGAAGCCAGATTAATATTGAGGTTAGGCTGTAGTGATAGGCTTTTAATTTAAACTATGGCAGCCTTTTATCAGGAGATATTTAAGTGAAATTCCATAATGGCTTATTAAGGGTGGGATGGTTTTTAAATCTGTACATGTGAATTTTGCCTTTTTTCTCACCCTTTGATTTTGTCCACCTCTTCTCCTCCATTTGGCCTTACTTCCCTCTGAAATGTTGATTTTTAATTTTAGCTGTTGGCGCCACTGCTGTGTATCCTATAGATCTTGTAAAAACTCGAATGCAGAACCAGAGATCAACTGGATCTTTTGTGGGAGAACTCATGTATAAAAACAGTTTTGACTGCTTTAAGAAAGTGCTACGCTATGAAGGCTTCTTTGGACTGTACAGAGGTTAGTGCCTCATGCTAAATTTATATAGAGTGAAATAATAACCAAAGGTTTGCTTTCCTATCTTAGTGCCTGAAACGAATTAGACTGTGTTAAAATGGTAATACAGCAGATTCTCAATTATCCATGCTAATGGGAGTAGGCCAGAGGCATGTGGGCATGACTAATCAAAACAGCCCATAATCTGAAAGCCATTTTTATTATTCTTTTGTGTGTTTTATTGCTTAACATCATAAATTATTTTTGTAAACATCATCATGAGTGTTAAAAGTGTTTGCTGTTGTGTTCTTAAAGCTCTTTCTCACCAACTAGTACAGAAAGGTATCCCAGGGACAGGATGAAGTCTGCTGAGGATTTGTGATTCTTCTGACGCATACAGTGGTCTTTCTCATCCATGGTTTCACTTTGCAGTTTCAGTTACTCATGGCCAAACACTACCTGAAAGTTTCCGAAGCAGACACTTCATAGCTTGTAAATAGTGTGCTAGTCATGAAGGAGTTCTGTTCTGGGCCTGTTCATTCAGGCAGTGAGTCTTACACAGTACACCTATGGAGGTTCACCACCTGGTTGTTCTAGGTCAGGGACTTAGTGTATTTCCCACTTTTCTGCTCTAAAAGAAAGTGAATGATCCTCCTTCTAATGGAGGTTTCTATCATCGGAAGGCTTCTACCTTCTGCCAGGGGCTTTTGTTGCTGTCAGGGCACAGCCTGAGGCTACACTAGAGGGCCTGTGTTGTTTACCTCACTTCCTGTCAACATGGGGGCTCCTGTCATTTCAAAGGAGAAGGGTGAAGAGTGCAAGGTGTTTTGAAAGGCCACAGTCATGTGACTTTAAAGACAGTATTTTATTATACTTGTGTTATTGTCAGTCTCTCCTTCTGTACCTGAGAGAGAGGTACCTACTTGGGTGTTGGGATACTCCGTACCACAAAAGGTTGTCAAGTAGAGAACCAGCATTTGATGGAAGCCTCTTTTCCTGCCTTTTTCTGAATTCAAGTTGCCTCTTCCTTTCCTCTGATTCTGCATGCAAAACAATGGAGTTGATTCACACAGCACTCCCACCATCTTATCCCGCGTCATTCTGCTCCTTGAATCACCTAAGGGTCATTAGGGAGTGGTAGCAAGAGCGAAGATTGTGGCTGTGCTCGTAGAAAGAATCCCACAGACCCTGCTGCCTTCTGTTGACATGGACTTAAGGAGACATACTTTGGCTTCCCAATGTCCCTTCACATGCTTGCTTTGTACAAAGAGCAAAGAGGTGCATCTGTGGCACTACGGGGCCCGAGACCAAGGGGGCTGATGGCAAGCTGCTCTGCCCTGTGGCCAGCTACAGGTCTTCCCTCTACTCCCTGCTGGAGCGTGCTCTTGAAGAAAGAAACAGCACTCAGTACTCTCTCCACGAGGCGGACAGTGACACTAATAGCCATGGAAAGCCCAGCCTCTGGGCCTCTTCTGCCATCTACTGATTCTGTTGTTCAAAGGAAGCACCCAAGTTAAACAGAAGCCTGGGAGCTGGGAGGCTTTCAAGTGCAGAGAAGCCCCATTCTGGAGGTCCTATTGTACAGGTAGATAGCCCTCATCAAAGGCCTTTTGATCTTTTCTCTGCCTCCTTTGCTGGCCCCCTGCCTCTTCTCACAATTTGGAAGGTCCATGACCCCAGGTGATTGATGATGACCCTGTGGGGTCACCACCTTCCATGCAAAATACCCACCCCCTCCCTGTGACAGGCCTCCCAAATGAAATGGCTCCCAAGTGGTACAAGGTTAATGTCATTGTTCCTTCTTTGCAGTGAGTCAGGCAAAGTGACCACCTTACCTGTTCATGTGGGTGGCTTTTTGAAAGGAGAACTTTGAACCTCTGGTCAAATGTTTGAGCCGTGGCATTGCTTCTCCAACTATTCTTATGAGCTTTTCTTTTATGAGTATTGGAATACATGTCAAAAGTACCTTTAGAATTCTGAGCATTCCACCTAAATGCCTGCTAAATGTCTTCAGTTTGCTTGTGTTAACATGGTTTGTTTTTCATCGTTAATCCCTTCTTTTTGCCTTTGGACCACACCTGGCAGGTCCCGATTCTTGGTTATACCAAGATTTCCTTTCTGTGACTTGTCCCTTTGAACCCATAGGGAGGAGAGGTCAAAGTGCATTTGTATACTGAGTGCTGAGCCCATGTGGGCCTGAAGAAAGGGTGTCTCCTGCTGGCTCAGTTACTGCCTCTGTAAGACAGGAGCTGCTGCTTTCAGCTTCTCAGGAAGGGGAAGTGGGCTGGCCTGTGAAAGACACGGGCTCACTCTCAGCACTGAGTTATAAAGAGCTGTTTTTCCACCCTGCTCCCAGCACTGGACCCTCAGGGCAGGGGATGGAGCTGTCTGTCAGGATGACAGGTGGACTGCGAACATAAGAAGATTAACTCTGGGAGTCTCCTGTGCTCATTTCTTCCTCAGTTCTTAACTTTTTGCAGAAGATTTTTAACCAGGATTTACTGTAAAACACATGCTTAGTTTCCATCTATAATTTGGATCTTGAGAGCAAAGAGATGATGGGCAGTTCAAGTTGAAAAAGAATAATGATTTACAGTCTTGCCTTGAAAATAGCTTCTCTTCTTGCTTGGTCTGGGCCCAGTTCCCTTCAGGTTCTTGTGCACAGTCATTAATTATCTGCTGCAGCGTGTTCGTAAATGCTGATCACTTGGGCAAGAGAGAGAACAGAGGAAGACGCAGGCAGCTCTGTGTGAATGATCGTCTCTTTTAAACTGTTGTTTAAAATAAATAATAATTATAATAAAGCAGGCCTGGAGTATTTCAGAGGTTCAGTATCATAACTCCGTTTACAATGATGTAAAATAGCTGCTTGTGATTCTTTGTACATTTCTCACTAAATGTTACTGGGTCTTTTTTTTTTTTTTCTTTTTTCTTTCTTTCTTTTTGGTATTTCTGAAACAGGGTTTCCCCGTGCAGTTCAGGCTGTCCTTGAACTCCTTTTGTAGCCCAGGTTGGCCTTGAACTCAGAACAGTTCTCCTGCCTCAGCCTCCATAGTGCTGGGATTAGAAGCATGCATCACCATTCCTAGCCTTAATGTAATTTTATTGTTTTAAAAATTGTATCTTTCTGGAGGAAAACAGTTAAATTTAAATTCGTAGAACATAAACTTGCTAAACTATCACATTCACCTGGCAGTATTTGAAATGAAGTAGATTTTTAATTTATAAACATGTTTCAAAATATTGAGCATTTTTTAATTTTTAGAATTCTGCATACCATATAATTTTTCTCCATCAAGCTTTCTATAATTGCCCCTGTTTCTGAACAGGATAATTAGGAAATGTTGCAAAAGTGAGGTCTCTCCCCTGTTTAAAATTACCTTTCTGTGTATAGTACTTTTTAAAAAATTACTGAATGACTCTACAAAGAAGGTGCTTTTGCAATATATGTTCTTTTAAGAAATTTTTAAAAAATATTTTATATTTTATTTTGTACAGGCTCTTGCTACACAGCTTGTACTCATAGCGATCCTCCTGTCTCAGCCTCCCCAGCACTGGGATTACAGGTGTGTGCCACCATG
>NDGM011256382.1:0-14332 GCA_002564305.1 Octomys mimax
TTGCCAAGCTTGTTCCAAGTAGGTGCTTTAGACCACTGAGCCATCTCGCCAGCCCCCTTAAATCATACTTTTTTGATACATAAAATAGTTCAAGTGAAAAGTTCTATTCTGCCAGCTTGAAGACATTAAATACATTGTCTGCTTATAGAAGACTTGAAAATCATACACATGGCCATGATGGAAAATAGAATACATAAAACGTGAGATACAGAAAAGATACCTTATATAAAAAATTCTGGCTGTTATGTCTGCGAGAGTCCCTGAGAAATAACTGTGTAACTTATACTACATTCTTCCCATTTGTAGTTGCCAAGGAGATGCAGGTAAAAGGTCATAGATACAAATATGAAAGAAGAGTTGTATGTTTTCTTTGTAAAATGATTTATTTCTGAAATTTTGAACTGAAAATAACACCCAAATTTCCTGAAACTATATATAAGAAGTAGGGATCTGGATTCTTTTAAAGAAACTATGTGCCTATTAAATATTTATTGATATCATGAAATTGCATTCCTGAATATATAGTAACCATTCAATTCCAAAGTTATGATTATTTTAAGACTAAACAACTTTCATTACCTACTTAAACATTGTGTCCTATGAATAACTCAGATAAGTAATTTGTGAAAGAAAATAATTCCTGGAATCTAACAACTATTTATTTTGAGATAAAATTAACACAGAGCTGAACATTTTAATTATGGGGAAATCTTACTTTGAAAAAAGCAGCAACCATATTTAATGTAATTAAAGGACAGTATAAAAATCTTAGAACAAGTAGAACTGGAATATTTATACTGAATCAACAAATAGAAGAATATATAAATGTTAAAAAACAATAGTGATAAAGAATATATTTAGTCTGTAGAACTTAATATTGTATAGAATTTGAGCTTTCTTCCCATCAGATTTTGATCCTAAGAAAGTATTATTTTTCTGTCATTTTGGCTTTCGAGGCCATCTTTCATCTTTGCTGTGAGAGTCATAAATTTTAGGATGAATTTTAAATCCCCTCAGCACTGACATCTATTGAGTCTTCTTATTTGAGAAATGAGCTGGCAGGTTAGAAGTGTAATAACAACTGAAATAAATGAATTTTGAAAGCCTATAACAGAGTTTTGGAAATTTGGCTTTCTTCTGTGTAAAAATGCCATGGCAATGATTAACAGTAAATAATAAATATGGAAAAATATAAAAGGCTTTTGTGAAACTCTATATCTACAATGCATTTTCTTTGACATTTGGTACATTACTGACCTTGCTCTCGCTACTTTTTTTAACACTGGATGTTATTTTGAAGTTTGATTTAAAATGTATAAAAATTTTATCTATTTTCTTCAGGGAAAATGACTTTAGGAAAATTAATTTGTGTTTTAAAAAGAAATTTGTTTTCTGAGAAGTCATTCGGTAATATTGATATTTTCATTGTATATACATATCAATTCTAATAGAATAACTTTAATGGTCCTATTTACTTCATATTATTCTATGAAACTAAAATGTGTATATCTCTAGAAATGCTCTGTGATATAATCTATTTGTATAGTCAGACTCATTTGTAAGTGACAGATGGAAAAAAATGTGTCTTTGATGTGACAGTGGCCTTTAGATTAATGGTCACCTGCTTAAAATAGGCTTAATTCAAACAATAGAATTACATTTAGCACTTCTAATTTGTGAAGCACTTTATACTCTGAGATTTTATTTCTATTCCCTCAGTGGTATTTTACCTCCAGAAATGCTGTGACTAAAACTTCAATTCTTTACAAAGATATACTAAATGTTTAATTTCCATGCTGATAGCCTTCAGTGGTTTTTAACCCAGTATCTATAAAATAACTAATTTATTCTTAACTATTTTGTGATGCATCTGTCTTTCTTTCTCTTTTCCTTTCCATCTCCATCTCCTCCATCTGTCTTTCTCTCTACTTCTGAGGTCTCTCTCTCTCTCTCTCTCTCTCTCTCTCTCTCACACACACACACACACACACACACACACACACACACCTCTTAGACCTTTGATGGAAAAATGAATATAAACCGAAATATGTCTCTTCCTCTTGGACATGGGAACCAGCTCAGCCAGAGAAACCTGGTGCTTGCTCCATCCCCCTACACACTGGAAAGGGAAGCCAGTGCAGAAAGCACCTGAGATAGGTATCTGGCTTGCCCAGAAGGACCCACAGCTAGGAACATGGGAACCTTCCACAACATGGAAACCACCTAGGATTTGGCAACCATCTTGTCCAGAGGAAGCAAGGGCCTGACTCATTCACCCATGTCACTGGAAGGGCTGTCAATGTATCCCATGTCCAGGACTTGACCACCAACTTGGCCAGAGGAAACAAGTGCAAATCCCCAATAACAAGGGAAAACACTTTGCACATAAATTCGTAATTTATGATTGTTTTTCTTAAGTAAATAGAGACTTTATTCCTTTGGTCTAAAATACAAAATCAATAGTTACCACAGCTTGTCAGTTTTCTCAATTTTGTTTTATGTTATCATTGCTAATGGTACTACTGTAGCTAGCATGTCATATCTGTTGTAATCACTGACTTTCCACTGGGTAAAAATATTGCAAAGCTCTGGGGTAATAACCTCACGACATCTTACATGTAAAGACTGAGAATCAAATACAAAACAACATCCTTCTATCAACTACTTGATAACATAGGACCTTAAGAAAGACACAAAGCAAGAATCTCTGACACATGAAAGATATTACTGAGGGAGTTGGGGAGATAGCTCAGTAGAATAAGTGCTTGCTTGGCAAGTACAAGGTTCTGAGTTCAATCCCCAGTATCACAAAAAAAGAACATATTACTGAAGAACAGACTTCCTCTAGAGAGGCTTTGATATTAGTGATATAATTGCTACAAAACTAAGAAAAATAATCATAGAAAACAAAATAAATTATCTTTCAAAATATAACTGGTGTGGTGAAGTAGTAAAATGAAGTTTTAGATGTCTAGCCAATCAGAGAAAGTCTATATGACATCAACACAAAATAAATTGAAATTCACACACTTGAAATTTCTGAAATGATAGCGACTGAAGTAAAAACTCTAGAATGCTATAAAGGAAATCAGATAAGAGATAACAAGTAAAAAAGAAATAATAAATAAAGTGAACAAATTCCTGAGTGGATCTAAAGAAGACATACATTTAAAAAAGTGAGGAGCATAGAAAAATGGTGTAAACCTTTCATAAACAATAGAGGAAGGAATTAGAATGCATGAAACAAATTCAAAGATACATGTAGGAAATTACAAGTGAAAGATGGCAAAATTGATCCAGCAAAATGGAAAATAAACTTTATATATTGACGACCACATTCAGTTCATGATTGCAAAAGGAAACATTTCTTATAAATATCAAAAATGAAGAAGCAACAATTCCATAACTGCAAGATGATGTAAAGAATAATATAGGATGGATAGATGTCAAAGAAAAAGCAGGAGTCAATACAGATGACATAAAAGACTATTTGATGATGTAATAGCACAAAATTTTTAAGCCTGAGAAAAAAATCTGATGTATAAAAATGAGGCATATAGAACTACAATTAGCCTAATGAAAATAAATTATACACAGACTTACAATAATCAAGATCCAGAAAGTTAGCACAAGATTACAATATTAAAAACTGCTAGAAAGATAGCTCAGTGAATTAAAGCGCCTGCATATACAGACTCAGGGACCAGTGTTTGTTTCCCAGTGTGCTGTGCTAGCCCTGTCCTGAAGGTACATTGAGACAGCGACTGAGACTGGGCATAGTGATGCACACCTGTAATTCCAGTGCTTGGGAGGTTGAAAACAGGAGAATTGCTTGAGTCTAATCTATGTACTGTGACCCTATAGAGCCTGTACTAAATACATTTTTAAAATAAATAAATAAAATAAATACAAATAAAAACTGCTAGAGAAAAGAAACAGATCACCTATAAAGAAATATCCACTAGAATCACAGCAGACTACTCAGCCCAAACCAAGAAGTGAAGAAGAGCCTGAAGTTTATTCCAAGTCCTGAGCAAAAACAGCTAATAAATCAGATTGATGTACTCTGCAAAACCATTTTTCAAAATTAATGGAAAAATAAGATACTTAAATGACAAAGACTAACTGAAAAACATCCATGATCATGAATCCAACCCTAAAAGAGTACTGATGAATAGTCTAGACAGAGACCAAAGTAACCACAAATCCAAGAACAATAACTGAAAAGAAACCAGTGAGGGCAAGGAATTAAACCAGTAGAAAAGTGAAGAACTAACAGTGGGAAAATCTCATCACAAAAATGAGCCAATGTATGTTGCAATCATCAATGTAAATGGCTTCACCACCAATCAAAAAAAGCAGAGTGGCAGAGTGGATGTAGAAACAAAATCCAACAATATGCTGTATACAAGAAACACAGTAAACTTAAGTGGAAATTCTTAGGCTAAAAGTCAAAGGATGGAAAAAAATATTCCACACAAAAGAAAAAGCCAAAAAAAAAAAAAAAAGCAGGGGTAGCTATCAAAACTAAAGTGAAAAACAGGAATCAATCTAACAAAAGAATAAAAGACATACAATTGGAAAATTATAATACTCTGAACAAAAGAGATCAAAGAGGATTTCAGGAAATTGAAAGATATTTCATCACAGTAGGCCTAAAGGGAAGAAGCCACAGGACAGGAAGCTAGAGGGCCTAGTGGTTCACTAGGACTGGGCTCAATGAAAGGAGCCAAATACATCAACCAGGCACAATCCAGGTCCTGCCAGTTGATTCTGAGTCCAATAGATCTAGACCCGGTGGGCTGAGACATACTGATGAGCCCAATAGAGCCCAGACTGAGGCGCAGAACTACAGGAGCATTTTCATGGCACAGAAGTGGCAGCAGGTAACTGGGGTGTGCTAGTCAGCCTGGAAAATTCTAGGAAGGTACCCAGACAGAGTTCAAGGGAAATAATTTAATCACAAATTTCCAATTTAAGATCTGCTTTGCTATACAGCTATAATGTTTGCGCCTATGGTCTAAAATAAAAAGCCATTAGTTAAAAAAGTTTGTTAATTTTTAAATTTCACTAGCTTTCATTAATATTGATAATTGTACTAATGTATATAAGGAAACATATCTGCCTCAACCATATGTTTTCCCTTGCATATTAATATCAGGAGGTGCTTGGGTAATAACTTCAATAATCCCTACAACGAAGGAAAGAGGACAGTGACAAACAGAAACCAATATCTCACTCTGAATCAATAGAGAAGGCTAAATCTTGGGACACACACAAAACAAGAATCTCTGACACAGGTGACATACCTAAAACTCAGACTCTTTACAGAGAGGGTCTGACTGCAGTGATACATCTATCTACGATCAAACGTTCCCAAAATGATGCCAAAAAATCAAACTAGAGTTCTTTCTGAAATATAAAATCACAAAAAGAAGGAGAAAAACGCATAATCAGGCCCTGAGCTGACCCAGAACAAATCCAGAAGACTTCAGCACAGAAGACATTGTAAGTTACACTCTTGAAATTTCTGAAATAATAGCCACTGAAGTAAAGAAATAACTGCAGAAAAGGATAAAGGAAATCAGTGCAGAAAAAAATCTCACAGATAAAAAAGAAATGATAACTGCAACAAAAGAAATACTAAGCAATTCTAAAGAAGATATTGATACAAAAATAGAGGAGAATAAAAAATGATGGAAACTTTGAATGAGCAATATAGGAAATAAATAGAATTCATGAAGCGCATTCAAAGAGATTATACAAATATACAAGAAATTAAAGACTCCATTAAAAGTTGGCAAAACTGGGGCCAGCAAAATAGCTCAGCAGATTAAAGCATCTGCTTAGGCAGATGCAGAGGCTGGGGTTCAATCCTCGACATGCCATGCCAGCCCTATCCCACAGGATGCACTGAATCCATAAATAAGATTGGGCATGGTGACACATGCCTGTAATTACAGCTCTTTGGGAGCTCAAAGTAGGCGGATCACTATGACTCCTATCTACATAGTGAGACCCTGTAGACCCTGTAGAACCTTACTAAAAAATACAAAAAAAGTAATGGCAAAACTGAATAATGGTGAAGATAGAATTTTAGATCTTGAAGACACCATTGCAACTAGTGTAAAAGTAAGGAAAGCTTTTTAAAAAAACAAATAGGATGCAGGAAATAATAATTCAACAGCTGCAAGACAATGCAAAGATCAACAACATAAGATTAATAGCCATCACTGAGAAAGAAGGAGGCAACAAAAATAACATATAAAGAATATGGACAGACATACTAGCAGAAAAGTTCCAAAGATGTGGAAATGATCTGATATTCAGGCAACCAAGGCATATAGAGCTCCAATAATATCAACCTAATTAAAACAGCACCCAGACATATAATAGGCAAGATCCCAAAAACTCAGCACAAGAACAACATATTAAAAGCCCTTGAAAAAATAAAAAAGATTACATTTAAAAGAAAGCACATCAAAATAAATAGATTTCTCTCTCTCTCTCTCTCTCTCTCTCTCTCTCTCTCTCTCTCTCTCTCTCTCTTTTTGCAGAACTGGGGATTGAACTCAGGCGCTTACGCTTGCCAGGGAAGCACTTATTCCACTGAGCCATCTCCCCAGCCCCTAAAATAAGTAGATTTCTTAACAACAATGTCACATCAAGAAGAGCATGGAACAAATACTTCAAGTCCTTGAAGATAACAAATTCCAACCCAGACTGAAATACCCTGCAAAACTCCCTTTCAAGTTTAATGGAGAAGAGAAATACTTCCATGACAAAGAACAACTAAAAAATTATGATGGCCAAACCCACACTACACAGAGTACTAAAAGAAATATTAATACATACCAACTATATAACAATCTAAATGGACTCAATTCACCAATTAAAATAAATAGACTAGCAGAGTAGGTTTTAAAAAATCCAACAATAAACTTTATACATGAAACTTATTTAATCCATAAATAAGTTCATAGGCTGAAAGTTACATGACAGAAAACAAGATCACATGTTCCAGGACCTCAGATAAAAGAAGGGGCAGCCATTCTGTTAACAGACAATCTGAACTTCAAACAAAGAATGATCAAATGAGATAAAGCAGGTCACTATATACAGCTCAGGGGAAAGCTCAAGAAGAAATAACAGTTATAAATATGTATTCACCAAAAATCAGAGCACCCAACTATATAAGACAAATTTCAAAGGACATGAAAAATCTAATAACCAAGATTGAGGACTTTAGTAACTCCTTATCTCAAAAAGAAAAGTCAAGCAGACAAAAAATGAAGAAAGAAGTAGCAGAACTGAACTAGAACATGAAATAAATGAACTTAGTAGACATATACAGAGTAGTCCACCCAACAATGACTGAATGTATGTTTTTTCAGCTGCACATGGGACATTTTCTAAACTAGACCATATACTAGTCCATAGTTCATGCTTAAGTGTATACATAAAACAGAAATTATGCCATGCACATTGTCTTACCACAGTGCAATGAAACTGGAAATTAATGACAAAAGAAACCATAAAAGCCCCATAAACTGGGGCTGGAGTGATGGCTCAGTGGAATAAGTGCTTCTCTGGTGAGCACAAGGGCCTGAGTTCAATCCCCAGTCCCACTAAAATAAATAAATAAATAAATAAATAAATAAATAAATAAATATAAGCATATGGAAATTCAATGAAGCCCTCCTCAGCAACCAATGAGTTATAGATGAAATTCAACAAGAAATTAAACAATATCTACAATCTAACGAAAATTCAACCACAACTTAGCCAGAATTTGTTGAATGCAATGAAATCAGTTCTCACAGAGAAACTTATAGCTGTAAATCCACACATTAGGAAAACAGAGGGAGAACAAGTAAGTACCCTAATACTGAAACTCAAGCTTCTAGAAAAAGAAGAGCATACCAAGCCCAAAGCCCAAAAACAAGAGGAAATTATAAAACTTGGGACAGAAATTAATATAATTGAGACAAAGAAATTAATACAAAGAATTAATGATTCACTAGCTGGTTCTTTGAAAGATTAAATGAAATTGATATGCCCCTAGCTAACCTACTCAAAAAAGAGGAAAGAAAGAACTCACATTTGAGCAACAAGGAATGAAAAGGGAGAAATTACTACAGATCCTGTGGAAATTCAGAAGATTAACCAAGCTATTTTGAAAATCTTTACTCTCACAGGTTCAAAGACACAGAGGAAATGGATAGATTCTTATGTAGGTACATTGTGCAAAACTGGATCAAGAAAATAAATTATATATCTTCTTGATATATACCATATCAAGAGAATAACACAATATCAACTGATGAAATTAAAAATATAATAAAAAAGTTATCAAGAAAGAAGAGTAGATTTAATCCCAATACTAATCAAACTCTTCAACAAAATTGAAAAGGAAGCAATACTCCCTAATCACTTCTGGAGGCAAGTATTATACTGATACCAAAACCAGAGAAAGATCCAACCAAAAGAGAGAATTGAAGACTAATTCTCAATAACATAGATGCAAAAATCCTTAGTCAAAAATTAGCAAATATAATATAGCAAATCATGAAGAATACAATATACCACAACCAAGTAGGATTCATCTCTCATATGCAAGGATGTTTCAACATGAACAAATCTGTAAGTGTAAAACACCATATCAATAGAGCCAAAACCAAAAACCATATGATCATCTCAATAGATGCAGAAAAGGCTTTTGCCAAAGTACAATGCACATTCATGATCAAAGCCTTACAGAAAATTGGAACACACGACCTATACCTCAACTTCATAAAAGCCATCTATGGCAACTAATAGCCAACATATTTCTAAATGTGGAAAAACTGAAAGATTTTATTCTCAAATAAGGTACAAGACAAGGATGCCCACAATCGCTATTTCTATTCAAAATCATTAGCTAAGTCAATAGATAAGAATGATAAATAAAAAGAATAGGAATTCTTTTTAGTGAAGAACAAGTTAAGCTATCATTCTTTGCAGATGACATTATGCTTTACTTTGAAGACCGAAAAATCACTACCAAGAAGCTACTAGAATTAATAAATAAATTCAGTAGCATAGCAGGATGCAAAATCAACACTAAAAAATCAATAGCATTCTTTATACAGGTAGCAAACTCACTGACAGGGAAATTAGAGAAATACCCTTCATAATAGCATACAAAATGAAATACTTAGGAATTAATCTAACAAAGAAATTAAAAGATCTATAGAATGAAAACTATAATTCTCCTAAAAAAGAAATTGAAGAGGATTTCAGAAAATGGAAAGATAGTTCTTGTTCCTGTATAAGAAGAACATTGTGAAGATGGCCATACTCCCAAAATTGTCATATAGATTTAATGCAATCCCTATCAAAATACCATCAATGTACCTCACAGATCTAGAGAAAACATTCCTAAAATTTATTTGGACACAGAAAGGACCTAGAATAGCAAAGACAATCTTGTGCAACAAAAGAAAGGCAGAAGGAATTACAATCCTTGACTTGAAATTATACTGCAAAGCTAATGACCATGGTACTGGCAAAAAAAAAAAAAAAGACTCAATGATCAATGGAACAGATTAGAAGATGCAGATACAACTACAATAACACTTAGCCATTTTATCTTTGACAAAGAGACCAATCATGTTCACTGGAAAACAGATAGCCTCTTTAACAAAAGATCCTGGAAAAACTGGCTGTCCACATGCTGAAAACTAAAACTAGACCTACATCTATTGCTATGCAACAAACTAAAGTCAAAATGGATTAAAGATCTAAACATCAAAGCAGAAACATTAAATACCCTGATAGAGAAAGTAGGTAGAAATCTTGAAGACATAGAGTAGGCAGACAGTTGATGCACAAAAATCAAACTGCACAGGAAATACTCCAAAGAACCAGCAACTAGGATCTCACCTCATTGAGAAGTGTATGCGTGTCCAAAAAAATAACCAATAGAGTGAAAAGACAATCCATGAGTTGGGAAAAAATTTTTAACCAACAATCACTCAAAGGACTTCTGTCTAAATTATATGAAGTACAAAAGATATTCAGCCCCCAAAATTAAAAGACCCAATCCAAAAATGGGCATGTGAGGGAAATACACACACCTGAGAGAAAGAAATACAGGTTGCAAATAAATGTGGTAAAAAAAAAAAACAACAACAACAAAAACCTACATCACTGGTCATTTGAGAAATGCAAATTAAAACAACACTTAGTTACCATTTCCCCTGAGAAAGAATGTCTATCATAAAGAAATCAAATAATACCAAATTCTGGAGAGGCTGTGGGGATAAAGGAACTATTCTCCACTGCTGATGGGATTGTAAACCGGTACATTCACTATGAAAATCAGTGTGGTGATTCCTCAAAAAACTAGGACTGGAAATCAAATTCAATCCAGCTATTCTTCTGGGTATTTTCCCAAAAGAACTGAAAACATCATACCATAGTGATATATGTGCAGCTGTGTTTATAGCAGCACAGTGTGTTACAGCCAAATCTTGGAAAAAACCAAAATGTCCATCACCTGAAAAATGGATGAAAAAGATGTGGCATTTTTATACAATGGAGAACTACTCTACTATAAAGAATGACAAACTTGACTCCTTCATAGGTAAGTTGATGCAACTAGATGCTATACTCATAAGTTAAATAAATCAGACCCACATGTGTAAATATCATATCGTATCCCTAGTGTAAACACCTGAAAATATAAATAATCCTGAATGATACAATAGATATAGTAAAAGGGAAAAAACCTGAATTTAGGGATTAAAGAGTGAAGATGAGAAGAAAGAGAAAAGATGAACTGAAAAACATGTAAGTATTTATACCTGATATCTGAGTCATTGTACTCATAATTTCCATCAGTCTTCTTGAAAATAGCAGTTTATGTTTAGAAGTTTTCCCTGACTAACTCTGTATGCTGATATCTGCAACCTGAACAACAATATTGAGCACAGCAATGTGCAATACCAAACCCATGGTTGGAAGCCTCTCATTTTGGTCTTCTGAATGTGTACTATTGATAATGTCTTATGAATTATTATATTCTCTTTAAAATACATTCAAACAAAAAAGACAAAAATTAAGATTCCTTGAGAGCAATGGCCAATATTCAATTATTTCCCCTATCGTGCTTCATTATATCTGTTAATCAAAGCAACAGATTTGATGATAAAAAATGGATAATAAAACAACCATTATTAAAAAGGTATTCCTGTTTTGAAAATCTGTAACATCTGCATTGTTGTATATTACCCTTTTTCTGCCTTTTTTCTATTTGTTTTTGCTTCTGTTTTTACTCTTCAAAGGAAATTTAAAAAGAAAAGAAAATTTAAAAATATTCCTTGCTCATGTATAGGAAGAATAAACATTGTGAAAATAGTCCTACTCCCAAAATTGTTATACAGATTTAATTTGATAGCAATCAATTTACCATTACATACCTTACAGATCTAGAGAAAACATTCCAAAAATTCATTTGAATAAGGGGAGGCCTAGAGGAGCAAAGGCCGTCCTGGGCGAGAGAGGCAAGGCAAGAGGCATTACAGTCCCTGCCTTAAAAGTATACTACAAATCTAGTGTAATAAAATCGGCATGGTACTGGCAAAAACAAACAACAGACTTGAGGACAAATGCAACGATTATAAGATACAGACATAACTACAAGCACACTCACCCATCTTATCGTTGGCAAAGAGAACAACATGCTCACTGGAAGAGTGATAGGCTCTTTAATAAATGGTGCTGAAAAACTGGCTTGCCATATGCTGAAAACTAAAACAAGTTTCATGTCTAACACCACACACTAAAGTTAACTTCAAAATCAATTAGGGATCTAAATATTAAAACAGAAACACCAAACTTATCTGAAAAAATAGGTAGAAAATTTTAAAACATAAGGGTAGGCAGAGTGTTCATGAACAAAATCCAAACTGCATGGGAAATACCTTAAAAAATGAACAACTGGGACCTCATTTTATTATAAAAAGTTTGCACATCAACATAAATCACCAACAGAATGAAATGCAAACACACAAAATGGAAAAAATAATTAACTATCCCTCATACAAAAGACTTCTATCTAGAACATATAAAGAATACTAAAAAAAAAAATCAGGCACCCAAAATTAAAAGACCTTATCCAAAAATGGGCACCTGAGATGAGTACACATTTACCAGATGAGGAATATGCATGGAAAATAAGTATTTGAAGAACATTCAACATCACTGGCGATTCAAGAAATACAAATTAAACAACACTGTGATTCCATCTCAGTCCAGTAAGAATGACTTTTCCAGCAAGCGAGATAGCTTGGCAGTCTAAGTGCCCACCTGATAAGTGCAAGGATCTGGGTTCAATCCCCAGTAATGTAGCGCTGGCTCTGTGCCAGGCTGATCACTGAAACTGGGCGTGATGGCACACACCTGTAATCACAGTGCTGGGGAGAATGAGATGGGAGGATCACTACAAGTTGAAGTTATGTAGTGAGACCCTGTACTAAATAAATAGATAAATAAACTAAACTTTTTTTAAAAAATTGAATGATTATTGTCAAGAAATCAACGAATAACAAACGCTGGAGGCACTGTGGGACAAAGGACTTCTTCTCCAATGTTGGTTGGAGTGTAGACTGGTACAACTACTCTGGAAATAAGCATGAAGATGCCTCAAAAACTAGGATTAGAAGTCCAATTCAATCCAACACTTCCCAAGAGATAATGAAAATTTCATGCCACAACAATATATTTGTCCCATGTTTATAGCAGCAAATATGTAATAGTTAAATCTGGAAATAACCCATGTTCCCATCAACAGAAGAATGGATTAAAAAGATGGGTATTGTTATACAATGGAGTACTCTTCAGGTAACTAGAGACCATATTCATAAGAGAAATAAATCAGACTCGCATGATTCTGATTTATTTCAACATGTAAATAACATGTTGTCAGTCTAGTGTAAGAGACTGAAAGAGTGAATAATATATAAAAAGTACAATTCATATAGTGAAATGGAAAGAAACTGCTCAAAATAAAGAACAACAGTGATGAGGGGAAAGGAAAAAGCAAAGAGTGAAGAGAAAGATATGTACAAGATGCAAACATGATATTCTGTCCACAAACACTATTAGAACAAATCTCTCAATTCATTGAATTAAGAGAATTCAGCTGTAAATCTATCATATTTTGAATATACAGATACAAAATGGTTCATTTGCATCCATTTTTTGGTTAGTTTTGTCAGAGAATGACATCCCATTGTCATTTAAATATTGTAGGTATGTGAAGTCAGCAAAATATACCAATATAGTCCAGTACTCCATAATAGTAGTGGGTTTTCCATAAGTTTGGCAATGTCAGAAGTTGTTGACCTGAGCCTTTTACAGCTCAGCATATTAATATGGCTTTACTTTTTTATACTTCGCTTTCACATTTTTCTGCTGGATGGTTAAGACCAAAATAAAGCAAGACACATATAACAAGAAACATAACGTTTTTATCTGAAAAGATCAGTCAAATTCCCTCAAGATTTAGCCTGAAACCCTGTACCTCAGTTTGTAGATCCTTTGTCAGTGTCAGCCATGTGAATGAGTCATGGCCATGGTTTGACCAATTTGCTCTCTATGAAAGCCTGAGAGATTGTTTTCTTTCCATGTCGCTCTCTTTAGGAACACTCTGCATTTTTGATCACTTTCCTTTGTGGCCCCATAATCTCCTTGCTCAGAAAATTTGGGACACAATTGAGTTACATGGTGTTACAGTATAGGATGTCTTATGTTCTGAGTCTTCACTGACCTTGAAAGGCTAGGGCAAAAATGTTTGGTGTCCTTTACCCCTTCTTTTTCTCTAATTTTTGGTCTTCAAACTTAGGTTGTTAACCCTCCAGAAGAGAAGTTTATTATTATTACCCTACAACCTAGGCAGTTGAGCTTAGACTCACTGTCTGAATATCAAACATCTTAGGCATAACACAGGACAGGTATTTTCCATCAAGTATTGAAATGTTAAACTTTAAATCCCTCCAGAATATGAAGGAAAAATAATTAAAAAATGAAAGAAATTTTTTAAAATAGGAATAAACAGTCACATATTTTTACACAGAAATTTAGAAATCTAACCATATACAGCATTGTAGCAGGACAGTCCTGTGACATTTTTATCTTGTCTCTTGTTTTCATTTATTACCCTTTTTTAAACAAACATTTACTTGAGAGACAGTATGGCAGTAACTGTTATGTTATGACAAGCAGTATGTATTTAAAAGACCAGAATGACAGGCATTCCAAGCATGACCCTACCATTACACATTGCTAT
>NDGM011256382.1:14382-29747 GCA_002564305.1 Octomys mimax
ATTGCTATCTTCAGTGCAGTTGCTTAGTTCACAGATATCAGCATATATAGTTAGTCAGGGTGAAAATCCTACCAATTAATGGCTAGTTTCAAAAACATGCAGAAGGTTCTCAGGATTGTTGCCTTATCTATCTTGTGCATCTAAATGTATGTCTTTGACCCTGTCATGTTTCCTATCTTTTCTCTTTGCCCTCTCTTCATTGTTGGCACCAGTTTTAAACCATAAGTATTAGTATTGGATCATAAGATAATTGCTGTTTTCATTTTTGAGAAGTTGTCATGCTGGTCTTTTGAAGTGTTTTATATAATTGCCACTTTACATTCTACAAACAGTCCAAAAGTGTTCCAACTTCTCTATATCCTTGCCAACAACTTCTATTTTCTACATATTTAATAGCATTGACTGTAATGAGTTTGATGTGGTATCCCAATGTGGTTTGAATTTTAGATTCTCTTGTGATTAGTGATATCGTGTATCATATTTTGTGCCTCCTGGAAAATTCTATGCATTTCTAAGAAAAACATAGAACTTCTAATTTATTTTTAAACAGATATTTCATTGTTTATAGGAATTTTTTTCATTTCTTTATTTTAAAGAGAAAAATAAAAACATTAGAACAGAACCTCAAAACAGGTTATTATGAGAATTAAAATAATTAATATATTACATACTGTTGTCTTTGCATTAGTTATTCAGAGATCCAGGTATAGGCATAATACCTTATCCAAATAGTATTGACACAAACATTTCTTTTCAGTCAACTAAAAAAAATATAGCTGTATAACTATCTTAACTTTCTTGTGTATAAATATAAAAATTTTATGGGTCCAGGGAGATGGCTTAGTAGAATACACACTTGCCTTTGAGATGCACATTCAATTTCATTGGCTGATATGGGCTCATACAGATTTTTAAAATATTTCTTGATATATATATATATATAATTTTTTTTGTGGAAACAGGGATTGAACTCAGGCCTGTGTGCTTGCCAGGGAAGCACTTATTCCACTGAGCCATCTCCCTGCCCCTCTTGATTTATATTTGGCAATTGTCTAGGAATTAGTTCATTTTTTTCTGTTTACCATCTTATTAGAATATAGGTTCTCAAAGTAGTTATTAATAATCACCTGGATTTCTGTGGGATCTGTTGTGATGTCCTCCTTTTATTTTCTCATTGTCTAAATTTGTGTCTTTTCTATCCTCTTTTTCATGAGATTGGCTAGCAATGATTTCTTAATTTTATTTATTCTTTTGAAGAATCAATTCTTTGTACTGTTTTCTTAGTCTCTACTGAATTAATTTCTTCTCTTATTTTTATAATTTCATGCCTTGTATGAACTTCAGGTTTGACTTGTTCTAATTTTTCTAGAAATTTGTAGTTCAATATTAGGATGTTTATTTGAGCTTGCCATGTTTTCCTGGTATGTGAGTTCATCACTGTAAGTTTCCCTCTTAGGATTGTTTTCATTGCATCCAAAAATTTTTGATATGTAGTATAATAATTATATCATTTCATTGTCTGTTATATTTAATTTTGTCTTTAATAGTCTCTGTAGCCCCTTGGAGTTTAGAAGGGTGTTGTTTAATTTCTATGTGTTAATATAGTTCTTGTGATTTCCTTTGTTGTTGATTTCCAGTTTTATTGTTTTATGATCAGATACTATGAAAGGGATGATTAAAATTTTCCTACATTTATTAAACAGGGTTTGTGGGGTAATATGTGCTCTATTTTGGAGAAAGTCCCATGTGCAGCTGAGAAGAATGTGAATTTTAATATTTTCCAGTGGAACACAGTGTAGACATCTATCAATTTCATTTGTTCACAGGTTTAGTTTAATTTTAATATTTCTGTGTTGATTTTTTTTATCTAAGTGATCAGCCTGTTTGTGAGAGTGGCATATTAAGAACTCACCCTGCAATTGAGCCAGTGTTCTCTTGGTTTTTCATGTCTGTTAATATTTATTTTATGCAGTTGGGTGAGCTTGTGTTTGGTGCATAAGTATTTATGATTGTTATCCTTTCTCCTTGTAATCCTTTCTCCCTTAACTAATATGTAGTGAACTTCTTTGTCTCTTTTAGTAAGTTTGCATTGGTTGCAAATATAATAGCTACCCTTGATTATTTCTGGCTTCCTGGGAGGTCTGTTTTCCATCATTTGACCTTTAGTCTAGGAATTTCTATTTGGGGTTAAATTTGTTTCTTGGGTGTAGCATATTGTTGGATCTTGCTTCTTGATCCACTCTGCTGGTCTGTTTCTTTTTTTTTAGTGAATTGAGACCATTTACAATAAAGATTATAACTACTGTATATTGACTTATCTTTTTCCTGTTCTTGGTTCCCTGTCTATTTCTCTGTTAAATTGTTTGCCCTGCCTGCTAGTTTCATTCTATTGGTGTGGATGTGTTTGTGGTCATTGTTATCCCATTTCAGTATGTCCTTCAGAGCATTGTGTAGATCTGGTTTTGTGTTCATAAAATTTCTTCAGTTGTTCTTTGCATAGATGTATCTTAATTCTACCAATTTGAAAGACAGTTTTGCTGGGTACATCAGTCTGGATTTAAGATTGTTTTCCTTTAGATCTTGAAATATTTTCCTACACATTCTTCTTAATTTGAGTGTTTGTGTTGTGAAACACTTTGCTTTATAGATGAGGTGTTTCTTTTTGTTAAGTATTTTAATATTTTGTTCTTCTGATGAATTTCTGGAAACTTGATTATTATAAGTCTTGGTGTAGATTATTTATTTTAGTCATGGAGTTCTATATGCTTTATTTATTTGTTTGCCAAATTATATGTGTTTGGGATGTTCTCTGGCTTTATTTCTTTGAAGAGGTTTTCAATGGCTTTTTCATTGTCTCCAGTTTTCTCACTGATTCCAATCAATATTATGTTATTCTTCTTGGCTTCATCCTGTAACTATTGGATTGATTTTTCTTGGTCTCTTGCTGTCTTGATTTTTCTTGGTCTCTCAGTCTCTCTTTTCCTGGTCCTTAGTCATATCCTTTTCTTATAGGTATGATAGTTTATCCTCAACTTCATTCAGTCTGGTCCATATGCTTTTAGTGAAATTTTTAAATCTCTTGCATTTCTGTGGGATCAATTCCATTTCTTGTTTATCAGGGAGATGGCTCAGTAGAATTCCATTTCTTGTTTATATATGGCATTCATTATTTCCATTATTTTCTTAACCTCATCTATTTGTTTATCTGTGTCTGCTTTATTGTCTGTCATTTTGCTAGTCATTGTTTTTTATGCATTACAGATTAATTTCCTATGGTCTTTTCCATTTATTTTTTCACTTTTATTGCTATCGTTTCTGAGAACTCTATATTTATTTATTTATTTATTTATTGGCAGTACCAGGGATTGAACTCAGGATTCTGTGCTTGCCAGGCAAGCATTTGTTCTACTGAGCCATCTCCCTGGCACTGAGAACCCTATTTGTTGGTTTCTGATTTCCTCTAAGTCTTTGTGCTGTAGATTTGTCCTGAATTGGCTGGGTATTTGGGATTGCATTTCACTTATTTGTATTGTCATTTCAATTCTCTGTCTTGTTTTGTTTTCTGTGTTGATGCTTATAGACTTCTTATGTGAGATAGACTGTACAAAGTTGCCAATGCTTTTCTAGGAGGTTTCTCTGTAGAAACTCTGTAGGTTTCTCCTAGATGTAGATGATTCTTATTTTTATGTATATCCAAAGAACTTATTTTCCCAATATAATAAGACTGAAGAGACGTTATCTATGTGACTTCTGGCCTATTCCTTTGCTACTGGACTATGACGATATTTATGACACTTTAGAATTACAGCATTGTGATATGGGGAAAATTTGGTTAAAGCATTGTGATACCCTCATTAAAGTAGTTAAGTTGGCAATAACAAATGACTAAATTATAGCCTAGTTACTGACAAACTGTGGTACCTATTAGCATAATATTTATAACCATAGCAAAAAGTTCAGAAATATAATATAATCTAAATTATACCAGGAACTTGTATGACATTATTTCCACATAGTACAGTAATTTACCCTGTTATTGGGGAAGGGGTCTCAAGAGTATAGGCAGTCACCAGGGGCAGTGTGCACTTGCCTGTAATCCTATCACTCAGGTTGCTGAGGTAGAAGGAGCATTTCAAGTTTAAGATCAGCCTTGAATACGAAGTGAGCTCAAGTCCAGCCTGAACTACATAGTGAAGACTTCTCTTAAAAAGACAACATAAATAAATAAATAGGGGGCAGGATGGAGAAACGAATGAGGAGAAGTATAATAAAAGCATCATTGCAGGACATGGGATAATCACCTAAATTTGTGTAATTGTAGGACATAAAAGGAAGGACTGGAGGAGGATTGGAGAAGCTCTTGGAGTTTTCAAGTGAACCAGAAAACCAGAAAATTCATGTTTACTCACATGAATTTATCATATAGCCAAACAAGAGAGTTGACTAAAGAAAAGAAGACAAGTAGAATAAAACAAAAAGAAATATTGGAGTTCTAAATCACGAATGAGAACAGAAGGAAGCAAAGAAAAGGGAAAATAAAAAAGAAGAAAGGAAAAACTGATCAATCAAAAATATCCTCACCTATAAAAGAAACAACCTACAGAAAGAAAATAAAATGACAGAGAGAAAAATGAGCCAAGAAAGAGAAAAAAAAATGAACACAAAAGAAATAAAGAATAAGAAACAATGGGCACAATAAAATACTAAACCAGCCCAATACTAAGAAGGAAACCAATGAGCCAGAAACGTGAAAGTACTTAAATTCCCCTAATGTCTACAGTTCTGGGAGAGGTTCAAGGTGCTTCTAAGAATTGCATTCTTTGGGCATGAGTGCCGGTGGAATTTTTCTGGGTTTGGTTCTGATATTTGTCTCTGGATTTAAGAGCTAACATTAGTTTTCATGGCTGGAGTTCTACCCACTCATTTAGAGAAAAAAAGAAAACATAAAGGAAAAGAAAAAAATGAGAAAATACAAGAAAAGAGACTGGGCAAAACTACCTGCCCACTCCTATTTCTTCTATCCTTGTTCCCAAGTACAACACAGACCATCCTAATTTACCACATTTGCCTGGTGGAGTTACTAAGCATAAGCCATTTCCACATTTTCAGTTCCACCTTTCCGTTGTGTGCACCTGGTTCCCACTGTACTGCTGGCATTCAGAAGGTTTCCAGAACATGAGTCTAGCCAAGGGAGGCACTGTGGGATGGATCTCAGATTTCTCTAGCCAGCTATTCCTTCCCAGTCAATGGAGGAAGAGAAGAGTGAAATTTACATTCCTATTGCTGTCGACACCATCCTGGGATGATGAAGGAAGGGAGCGGTGTGAATTTACATTCTCATCAGCCACTCCATCCAGGGACAGTGGAGCTCGTAGGAATTTTTAGTATATTACGGACACTAGGACTTTGTTAGATGCATGATTCTGAACATCTTATCCTATTCCATAGTTTACCTTTTTGCTGTGTTGACTGTACACATTGATTATTTATTTATTTGTTTGTTTATCAGTTCCAGGGATTGAACTCAGGACCTTGTGTTTGCCCAGAAGGCACTTATGCCACTGAGTTATCTCCCTAGCCCAGAGGAGCAGGTTCTAAGTTATAATTT
This sequence comes from Octomys mimax, assembly GCA_002564305.1. Taxonomy (NCBI): domain Eukaryota; kingdom Metazoa; phylum Chordata; class Mammalia; order Rodentia; family Octodontidae; genus Octomys; species Octomys mimax. Next base: position 19,991 of record NDGM011256382.1, read on the forward strand.
TAACAAGTCCAGTTTATTTCTACTATCATTATTTACTGGTATTTTAAATATTGTGATTTGAGTTCTTTTTGTATTGCTAGGTATATGTTTTACATATATGTGTTTTTCTTTGCAGCATCTTCGCTTTCTATTATTGACCTTGGGAAGGACTGATCAATATTCATTTGTTGATTTAAAAATTCTAAATTTTAACTTGATCAGTTGTTTTCTATTACTGTTGTTTTTCCAGGATCTAAGTCATATTTTCTTATTTTATGTTACACAAATATTCCAGGACTTATTTGTGGCTGAAGTACCATAAAAGCTACACATTATCTATATGCCCTCCTACATTTATATTCTTTATCTATATACTCTTCTGTTAGGCTGAAAAAAATAACTTCTAAGTGGAAACGAGCCCTGTAGGTTAGAATTGGAGCTTACATCTATCATCAAGTACTGGTCGTCCAGGGAATTTATATGGGAATCTTGATCATACTTGTCTTTTTAAACTGTAAAGGATTTAAATTTATTTATTTTTCATCTCACAGATTTATATTTTGGAAATGGATTGATGCACAGATCCTCTGTACATTGGGGACTAGTTCTTAAAATTCTAAGGTTTTGTTCTCTCTCTGCACAAATTTCAACATCTATCATAGTGTCTTTTTCCCAGTGACCTGCTCCTAAAAGTCATCCCTAGAATATTAACCTGCGAAAAAGTGTCTATGTTCTCCAAGTCAATTTTCCTCTGAACAACCTCTCAAGTTAGCAATATTTTGTGGTAACTAACTGTACATGAGCATCATCAGAAATGTTATACAACACTGCAACCATCCAAAGGGTTTTGTTTTTGTTTTTGTTTTTTTCAGTACCAAGGATTGAACTCAGGACCCTGTACTTGCCAGGCAAGCATGTATTCTACTGAGCTATCTCCCTGCTCCCTAAAGTATTTTTTAATTTTTTTTCTCTAGACTTGCAGAACTATTCTGCCTGCATTAAGCCTTTGTCCTCAAATTACTTTCAGGATCTAAAATTGCCAGGAATGAAAGCACAAGGCTGCTGATTTGTGAATTTTATTCACTATGGTTTGGGCTTCTTTTTTTTTTTCTTTCTGTATTTCCATTGAATTCACAGATTTCTGAAGATCTTGATATATAGTTTTTTTTTCAGTTGTTATACTCAAATATATCTGTCCTATAAGTAGAGATGTCTCAGGCACTTAATGAAGCAGAAGGATTTTTAAGGTAAATAACTGATTCAACCCATGTGGGAAGACAAATATAAGTCAATCAATCAATCAATCAATATACACACATATATATCAGCAGGGAGAGAAAGTATTAAGATCATACTAATAATACCTACAGAAAGCAATTGAATCCCTATATATGGTGGAATACATGAACAAATTTTCTAATTAAAGAACCCAAAACAGGAAAACAGGCTTGTACTGTGGTCAGTTCCTGGTTTGGGAACTTTGGAGCTGTATGGTGACAATGTTTCAACAAGAGGGCTGGAGCTAACGTCTACTGTCGGGAAAACACACTTTAACAGGTTGATGCTGATAGGAGCGCAGGAGGCAGGAAGCAATGAAGTCTTCTCCCTTCTCTTCCCTTCCAAGTGCTTACTGGCATACAGATAAGAGACAAAGAAAACCTTAGCTTGCACAGTCCTTGCCCCAACATCACAGAGTTCAAGGAATAGATTTGGTGCTGAAAAGTAGGGGCTTGATCGCGTTATTCAAATTTGTAAGATTATTATTATTCATGTTGAAAATAATGTGCACATGTAACTTTTTTCTGCTTAGGTTTTCAAGTCATCTAGTTATTTTGGAATTTGCTCTTTAAGGGCACTGTATTAGGCTGAAAACATTTTTGCACCATTTATCTTGTTATTTATTTGCTTAGTTTCTTCCTATCTTAAAACGGAAGAAAAACTGGCTTTAAGTCCCTGAATTTAGAAGCTTACACTCGTTCTTCTGGGTATTTGCTTTCCTCCTGGCACACAAACACAGACGTACAACCTTTCATCTCTCCACAAATATTAGAAAGTATAAAAACGGGAAAAATCAACAGCCCTGGGAGGAAAGCCAAGAGGGTGTCTTCTCCTCGTTACTGTCAGTCATGCTAATGCTGACCTTCCCAATGCTGGGTGCCCCCATTCTAAACCTTGATAGTCATGTTCAGCTGCGCTCCCCCATGCTAGGCAGCTGCCTTTCCACCCCATGGTACCTGGGGTTTCTCCTTTTCCAGGAAACTCCCACAAATGTTCAGATATTCCCTTTCTGTGCCTTTGAGTCTTTCATACCATCACTTTCCCCACAGATTTCTCTTGTTCCTAATCATTCCTAGTAGAAGGACTTAATTTGCTGTACACTCAGACAGATGTTTAATTGCATTCTTAGTACTTTCAAGTAGTTATTTTTACATAAGAATTTCTCATTCACTCCTATTTGAAAATATATCTTCTACCTTGAAGAAAAGCAGAAAGACCACATTTAAGGTATTACAATGCTGCTTACATACATGAAATAGTTAATAAATATTTCTCAGGTTAAAAACAAAAAAGTCTCTTTTATGGAGGGGAAGCCATGAAGCCTATATGAGATATTGAGTGTAGATACCCTAGTAATTGCATCTAAACTAAAACCCCTCCAAAAACATTTTCAATTTATGTATGTTTTATGATAGTTTCCTTAGCAAAGTCTCTAATAATTTTTGTTTTACTTACTGAGCTACTAGTATTATAATTTGCTTTTACACCTTTACAAAACTGATCAGAAAATGTTTCTGCTAAAGAGAGCGTAATTTTCAGAGTGTATGTGTTTTTATGGTATGTTTATTAAATAAAATATACTTAGAAAAGCTAATATTTCCTTTGTGTTCATTTTCATTTTGTTTTGTCCTATGCAGTTGAAATACAAAATACTTTCTATCTATGAGGTTCAAGTGGAGCCATTAAATTTATCACACTTTAAAACACTTAAGAAGGGCAGGCATTATAGCTCATCATTCTAAGTGCCTGCTTTGGCAAGAACAGGGACCAGGATTTAATCCCCGGGCCCACATGCTATGCCGGCCCCACCCCCAGGCTGCTGAGATGGCTACTGAGCCTGGTGTGGCAGCACACACTTGTAATCTCAGTCTTGGGGAGGCTGAAAACAGGAGAATTGCTATGAGTCTGAGCTGTGTAATGAGACCCTGTACCAAATACATAAAATGAAATAAATAAATAAATGAAACACTAGGAAATATAACAACTGTTTTTTCATAATTCATAATCCAAATAAACAGATTTAAACTCTGAATTGATTTGGGATCTCTGCAAAGTGCATTAAGCTAGAATTCACTTCTTTTCTCATTCATTTGCTAATAAACCACCTACAACTTTGCAAATTGCATCTTTTTGTTTGCGAGTCTTTTCCTGTACTCTTTTATAACACCTTGAAGGATAGAGGCTTCAATGGTGTACATTTAACATTTTCATAACAAGAATTTATAATTCATTTGTATTTGTAATACACCTGTCATATATTTCATGCAATACTCAGTATTTTAGGCATTAGTTACAGCGAAGTATGAACACAATGAGATTATTGAATATACTTGGAAATTTTCTACTTTTATCTATGAATTTTATAGTATTTATACATTAAGAAGTATCAATGATCAAAAAGTGGTATGATTCTCTGGGGGACCTTGATAAATTGCAATAATTTTGAGAGCTTCCCAAAGTAGAAACGTTAATCTGAAAGGTTTGTTAAGCATAGAATTTATGTACCAGCCTGGTTACAATGTTCATGTTAGGAAAATATTATTGTAGACTAATACAGTTATATTAATTTATGCTCAGGGAGTTTGTCTAGCCAGTTCAGATGATAACAGCATGGTACCAAGTACTATCGATAATGATCAAGCATTAATTCATGCACTTGCTTAAACTAGTTTATTTAATTCTCAAGACAACCTAGGGAAGAATATATAATTGTCAGCCCCATTTTACAAATAGCTCCAGGATGGCAAATTACAATTTACCAATCTAACAAAAGAGTCGATACTCTCAACCACAGTATAGTAGGCCTTATATTGAAATAATAAAATTATTATTTTCCCAAAAATTTAAATTGAAATAAGCAGGAACAGCATGCTTATATCCTAGACTTTTAAACATCCTTCATCTCTATTCTGTTTTTAGATATTTCAAATATAGAAATGGAACAGGCAGAGTTTAGAAGGAATTTGGACAAATAGAGGCTATACAACTCTCCTTTACTTTATAGTGTCTCTTATGTGTTTAGTGAGTGAAACATTTATGACAGAAACTCTAAAATGAACAATCTCTTTAGTCCCAGTAGCACTACACTGGGGGATTTAGTTATCCAAATATTTTGCTTTAACTATCATCTTGCAAAAATACCAATTGTGAATATTAATGAGCCTCTTGGAAGAGCATATCTAGAGCCCATGAAACAAAAGAAAAGTAAGCATATTTATATCCTGCAATGAATTCCTGCAGATTTTAAATGCTTCTATAATTTCCTTTTGTATTGTAATAAAAACAAATTAGGCTCATGTTGTTTTTATTGACTTAGGGCTTAATGGAACTACTACTTTCCAATAGGTTTTCACATAGGTGTCCAATTAGCTCCTCACTTAGGAGGTTGCTACAGAAATAAATGTAACCTTACCCCGGACCATTTGTTTAATGTTTCCTGCTATGTGACAGTGCTTATCAGATTACTAGCAGCAAAGCAAACAAATTAGGATGGTCAGAACAGCTCTATGTGCTCTTGTATGTGATACACAGTGAGTCTTAGTTTTAGACAAAAAAATTTTTTAAATATTATCATATATAGTCACAGATGTGTAGCTGTAGATAGAAAAATTTACCGTGTTTTATTTAGCCATAATAATATGACAAAGAAGAGTTCACATGGAATCTCTTCTATTAATTATTGCAGACGAAGACTGCATTTCTGTGAATGGAGGAATGCATAAGGCAATGATGAGCACTTGATATATTTTTAACACATCGTTACATAGTTGTTTAGAGACAGAAGTTTCCTTTCCTTCTCTCTCCTACCTCACTTGTTACTTTTTGCTTTCTATGTGTTTATCCTTTTTCCCTTTATCTTTAAATTATCTATTGACATACCTCAATTAAATACTGAATACATTTTGTATCAAATGAATTATATGGAAACTGTGATACTTTATATGTATTTTTACATTCTTTTTTTCTTCACACTCTTTTACAAAACAGATATTAGCAGGTAATTCAAAGAGCACCTATGTTCTTATAAACTACTAAAATTGTTGAGCACTAACAGACATTAAAATTAATACTAATTTATGCCATCTATATACTATTAGAATCAAGACAGTAAGTATTTAAAGATCTATGAGTATAGATTTCCATATCACAAAGTAATCTTGAAGAGTTTATACCATGTCGGACCTGCCCCTATGGCATAGTGAGACAGCGATTGAGATGGTGTGGTGGCACGCACCTGTAATCCAAATGCTTGCAAGGCTGAAAACAGGAGGATCACTATGAGTCCTATTTGTGTAGTGAGACCTTGTAGACCCTGTACTAAAATACATAAAAAAAAATTTTTTTAAGTATTTATTGAAAAATTCTGTACATGTACAGGTATGTGTGTACATATAAAACTGCATGAGTTCACATGCACATATGCTTTGATTATAGAGTCAAAATTAAGTTTACATTAATAAAAAGCCTAACATTTTTTGAAGATACCATTGTGCTTGAAGGGGAACTAATTTGTGCTTATTATCGGTTCATAGAAATAAGGTAGCATAAAATTGAGATGGTAGTATCTCAAGAAAACCTAGTTCTCTAAAAGAGTCTCCAGTTTGTAATTGCTTAACCTCACATATATAATGTATTATTCATTATTTTCTCAGACATTACAGGTCCTATGCATTGGGCAGGAAAGGCAAGATTCAGATGAATATACATTTTCAAATACGCAAAATACTTTTTTGATAATATTTTGGGAGAATTATCTATAGTAGACAACGAATAGTGTCATGGTTCTGTTAAGAAATCAAGTCAGCTAACCTGTAGAACTAAGCTTAGTTAATAAGTGCAAGTTGTGCATTCATAACTCTGTCAGTATCAGTATCAGATATTATGTGGAACAGAAGTCAGTATGCAATTATAATATCCAGTTTTCTCTTAAACAAAAGCTAGGTTTTGAAGATTTGCTTTGGGTGTTTGAGACTTCTTTGAAATTTAATTACTTCTCTTAAACTTCTATTTTGAAATTAATTATTTTTTAAGAAAAGGGCTATTACTTGAGCTTTCTCAGAAATAAATGGAATTAAATAGCTTAAATCTGCTCTTTGAAACTTTCAATTCAATTTAAGCTTGTTGAAATACAATGTCAGTTTCTTATCTGAATACTCCATAAAAGCATGTTGATGAGTTACAGATATTCAAAGTACAATGTCAGCCTCTAAAAATTGTTTTTTTCCTGAAAAAAGACAGAGCTCTAGTCTCCTATGAATTCCTAGATAAAAATCATTCCTAGATTACTTGAGATAGAGTAACAAGGCACATTGTTACATTTCTCCTAAATGCTAAAGTACAGAATTTCAGTTTGGAAATTTTTATAGTGTATTCAAATTTTATAAATTTCAAAGTATTTTTCCAGCTATTAATACTTATTTAAGGCATCGAATTCCTTTCTTTCAGTTTCTAACCCTAGTTGTTACATAGATTTTAACTAAAAAAATGCAAGTTTCATTTTGCATAGGAAATTAGTGAGGAAGTTTAGTGAGGAATTGAGGACTCACATTTAAAGTATGTAGGAAATAAAAAACCTCTACATCTTAATCAGTGCCTCTAAAACAGCACAAGTGGGACTAATTTCTGTATTGACTCTAGAATATCACCTGCAACCTTGGGCCCAAAACCTTTTTGTGGCTGAGACACTAAAATTAGCATCAACCGAAACAAATGATCAGTGTAGAAAATGCAAAGAGGGGTGTTTTCTCCAAATCTACTAATTTATTCTTCTAACAAAAACACAAGAGAGTTAATGCCAGCAGTGCATAGATAAATAGAGTATATTGCTCAGTGACAGTGAATATCTTCATATAGGTATATGCTTATTGATATGTGACATTGCTAGCTTCTTGTTTGGCCTAGAAATGCCAGGGATAAGAGAGTTCTTCAGAGGGCAGGGCACAGGGCACTGTGTTTTGGAAATATTATATGCAAAGAACCAACAAAGTAACTTAGGAGATGAAAAGCCATGTATTGCAGACAGACACTCTTCAGCAATTCCATCCCAACAAACTCAGTGTAAAGTGAAAATATTTTAAAGTCAAAATGAATTGAAATACTATAATTACCAAACCTCAAAGCTTAGCCCCATCTACCTTACACATGTTCATTATATTTGTATTAGTTAACAACTGCGAAAAAAATCATCTTATACAAAGACTATACTTCATGCAATAGTTTGAACAAAGTATTAAGTTTATCATGCAGTATTTTGAATATTGAATTGAAAGTTAAAAATTAAATTGCTGCTTGGTATAATTTTGCACTTCATAAATTGAAAAATCCTAATTGAAATGCAACAGAATGAATCTGAAAATAAAGCAAACAATCAAACAAACCAACAACAATCAATGATTTTTTTTCTTTTTTTACTTTTTACTTTCCTGACTCCACAAAACCTCAAAGACCAAAGGAGTGTAAGGCACATATGCTGCTTTAAACTACAATTGTTTAATGGAGAAGGAATAAAAACAGGTTTTAGAATGAAAAATTAAGGAGAAAAGGCGGAAATCCTGTGTGTTATAAGAAGTAAAATTCTTTTGTCTAGATTTCACTTATTTATTTGCTTATTTATTTATTGTCTTTTTGAGACAGGGTTTCACTATGCAGTTCAGGCTGCCCCAAGACTTTCACCAATTCTCCTACTTCAGCCTCCCCAGAGCTGGGATTAAGGGTGTGTGCCACTACACCAGGGCTTCATTTCACTTCAAAATCCCTGAAATATTATTCCACAGAACAAAATGGCTGTTACTTCAGAAATTTCCTCACATTTCTTCCACATATGGGAAAAGAAAATCCAACATAATGTGTTTGAAGACGTAAAGAAACAAAGTAAAGACTATTTCTTATAGTCCCACTGATTTCATCCACCTAATAGCTCTATAAGGGGCTGGGGATATACCTCTGTGGTCTAAGTGCCTGCCTGGCAAGTGCAAGGACCATGTTCAATCCCCAGTGCCACATGCCACGTCAGCCCACACTGAAAACCCTGCCATGCAGGCCACCAAAACTGGGTTTGGTGGTGCACATCTGTAATGCCAGCTCTCGGGAGGCTAAGATAGGAGGATCACTATGAATCTGAGCTGCATAGCAAAACCCTGAACTAAATAAATAAATAAATGATTTTTTAAAATACTATTTAAGTTTTCACATCCTGACCTCACAGTGATTTTCTGATGAACATGTCTTCTCTGAACCAGTTATCTTTTCTTTCTCCCTTGGTAATTTTCACTTGGATTTCTGTACCACTACGTGGAATCTTGGTGTTGGCATCTTGCCTGGCTGTAGAAGGGCAAAATCCTATTTTTTTTTTTTTACTACAGCTATTGGCTCAGCCATAAACTGTGTCCATGTGATGCAGAAAATTCAATTAGGGGAAAGAAACTTGCCTGTTTTTTTCTGGGAAGGAAGCTTTCACGACCTTCTGGATGGACTTCCTGATGCAGTTTTGCCCTGTAGAGAATGAGAACACACACAGCTCCAGAACTATTTATTAGTGACATTCTGCAATCAGCTATGGTGAAAGAAAGTGACAGAGGGTGTATGGAAACATACATGGAAATAGGTCTTTATAAATTCATTTATCTAGAAATACAGATTACTGGGACTCTCTCTTCAGATAGACACTTTCCAGTAGAGAGTCAATAAGTTCTTTCGACCAGTTATTGGCATTAGGTGCTATTCACAAGAAAATTCTGCCCTGTAGACATGGATTTAGGATCTTCTGCATTTTTGCCATCTCTTTGATCCTCATAGTTAAGACAGATTGATTGTTTATTTTTTAAGCACAACATTATCAAAGAGATTTTTTTCCTAAAATATTTTGAACTGTATTTGATAGAACAAAGTAGTCTCTTTATTTTCAAACTGTACTGCATGCAATCTTGGAATTTGTACGGAGTGCAGAGAAAGTTTTGAGAGAATGAAACCAACCTTTGGAGAGAAAGGAACAGTATAAAAATAGTTGTAGTTGTTCTATAGTATCTGTTTCCTGGTGTCATTTATTGCCTTTTATGAAACTTGAATTTGTAGTACTTTTTCGTTTCTAAAACCAAAAGAATACTCTGAATGTGTCTCTTGTTCCTTAAGGGCATAAGGTCATCAAAGTGATTTTTTTTTCCTTTTTTGCAACCTTAGAATCCTGGCATTGTTTTTCCTATGAAGTACCCATTATTTTATATTGTGACTTTTTGGACTAATAGATGTGATAGTGGGGTATAACATTTCACCTTAAAATATTAATAGACATTACAGATGATTTACTTCCATTTTATAGAAAAATGTTTCAGTCTATTTTATCTATTACCATAATTTTTTATGTTGAGGAGTTAAACCTCTCCAAATGTTGATATCAGAGACAGTACTGTTGAATATAGTTGAGGAAAATGCATATTTGTTTCTACAAAGTACATTTCCAGGACAAATGTTTTGAGGTCACAGTCACATAGAATATTTACAGATA
>NDGM011256383.1:0-13957 GCA_002564305.1 Octomys mimax
ATCTTGGTATGATTTTATTCAAATTTCTTATGCAAAAGGTTCATTTTTCTTGAAAATGTGGTGCTGTAAGTTCAACTAAATTAAGAAATTTTGGACAGTTTTTATTGTTATATTCATTTAAATTTGTAAATAATTTATTTACAGTGCAAGCTATTAATCTCATGTGATGTATCCATTACAGAAATATTTCTCTAAAAATCACTCTTTTACATCTTATATCTTTCACATTTCAATATTTGTCTACAATTTTTCATATGATATGTAATTACTGATTTTCAATAAAGTTAATGAACAAAAAAAAGAAGTGAAAATGTACTCTCTAAATCATTGCTGAAACCTAGCATTACTATTAATTCCAAAAATCAAAGATCCAACCCAAAAGGAGGACTACAGGATGATCTCTTGAATGAACATAGACACAAAAATCTTCAGTAAAATACTGACATCAGGATGCAGCAGAACACCAAAAGATCCTATGATCATGACCAATCCAACTTCATCTCAGGGTTGCAAGGATGATCCAAAGTGTGCCAATCAATAAATGTAATGCATCATGTAAACAGAAGCAAGGACCAAAATCACACAATCACCTCAATAGATGCAAAAAAAGCCTATGGAAAAAATCCAGCATCCATGCATGACAATAAGTCTGAAAAAAATAGGTGTGGATTGACCTTATCTCAATCTGACAAACGCCAAAAACCAATGGCTAATATCATATTGAGTGGGGAGAATCTGAATGCATCCTATACAAAGAATAGTACTGATTTTGATGTGCTTGTTTCCTGTACACCATTAATAATAAACTCCCTAAGAAAGAAATTAGGAGAAAGATACCATTTGCAATAGCATCAAGAAAAATTAAATACTTAGGAAATGAAAGATTTCTAAATGAAAACTATAATAGTCTGAAAATAGAAGTGCATCCCCTGTTTTGCAGGCAGAGTCAATACTGTCAAAAGGGACATAATTCCAAAATTGATAATTAGAATTGAACACAATCCCAAATAAGTATCAAGAGCACTCTTCACATACCTAACAAAACACAAAAATATCCCTAAAACTCATACGCAGTTAGAAGAGACCAGAATAGCCAAAGCAATCCTGGGCGACAATATCAAGTAGGAGACATCCCAGTCTCGACTTTTCAAAGCTGCAGTGGTAAATGCAGCGTAGCCATGACACAGACACAGACATCTGCCTCAGTGGAATGGAAGAAACACGCAGAAACAAACCAACGTGCATTCAGTTATCTGATCTCTGAAAAAGAGGTCAAAAAATGGATGACAGAAAACATAGCCTCTTTTACAAATGGTGCTGGAAAAGCTGACTATTCACATGCAGATGATTGAATCTAGGCTCCTGTCTCTTGCCAGGTGCTAAACTAAAATCAAAGTAGATCAATGATCCAAATATTCAAACAGAATCACATGATCTGCTGGAAGATACATATGCAAAACTGTTGAACAAAGGCATGGGCAAGGATGCTGAACAGAGCTCTACCTGTGCAGGAAATAATAGCTTCAAGAGCCAACAAATGGAATCATATCAAGTTAAAAAGTTTCTGCACAGCAAAGGAAATAAACAAGGGTAAAGAAATAAATTACATAATAGAAACAGAATTTTGACAGCTATTCCTTGGACAGAGGATTAATATCTAGAATATATAAGGAACTAAAATAAATTAGAAGCCCCTCCCCCAAGAATAAAAGACACAATTTAAAACACTGGCAGCTGAAATGAATAATCTCTCAGAAGTACAAGTGACCAACACTCAACACATCTGGCCATTATAGTAATGCAAATTATAACATGGAGATTCCATTGTAATCCAGAAAAATAGCTATCTCCTATAAATTAAATAATAACAGATGAGAGTCGGCAAGACAACTCAGTGGACTAAGTGCCTGCTGAGGCATTCTTAGGGACTGGGTTCTATCCCCACCATCACATGCTGCATTGCCCCGCCCCCAGGCACACTGAGCCACTGAGACGGGGTATGTTGGTATATGCATGTAATCCCAGCTCTGGGGAGGCCGAAAACATGAGGATCACTATGAGTCCAAGCTGCATAGTGAGACTCTGTACCAAATACCAATAAATAAATAAGTAAATAAGCAAGCAAGCAAGCTAGAAAGCTTTCAGGGAAAATGGAATCATTCTTCCTTGCTTATGGAAATATAAACTAGTATATCTGTCATGGAAAATAGTATGGAGATTGCTCAAAAATCTATAAAGACAAATTCTATTTGATTCAGTTATTCTATGTATCTTCCCATAACAGGTTCTTTTTGTTTCTTTGTTTTGTTTTTTATTTTAGGGAGGGGTCTACAGGGTGTTCAGGGTCTCGCTACTAGATCAGACTCATAGTGATCTTCCTGCTTACAGCCTCCCAAGAGCTAGGATTACAGGCGTGCACCACCACACCTAATCTCAATTGCTGTCTCAGTGTGCCCCAGGGGGTGGGTAGGACCAGCACGGCAGGCCTGGGAATCGAATCCCTGCACCCCTGCGCCTACTTGCAGGCACTTTAATCCACTGAGCTATTTGGCCAGCCCTCATTTTCTTTATCAAATGAAATAAGATCTCTTCTAGTATTTATATAATTAAAATATAAAATTTTCCATATTTTAAGAAGTCAGCTTTATAATAAGAACTAAAAAATGATAATTGCTTTCGGGTAAATCTTCCAGCGCTTTAATAACAATTCCTGATAATCATGCTTCTTTTATGAGGCAGACAGGGTACTTAAGTTTCTAATACTTTATTCTTGTCAAAGCCCTTGTATAAGGTGGACTATTTTTCACCATTTTAGAAATGAGAAATTCTCAGCCCAAAGGCACGAGTAATTTATCACAGATCTCAAAATCTAATAAGTAATTAAGGAGGGATTTAGGCCTTCTATATCTAGCTCCAAAGCCCATACTCCTCCCACTGCCTTATACATCTCATTCAGTGACATATTAAAATTAAATTGAGTCATTCAACATGTCCTAGAAGAAAAGATAACAGATGTGTCTCGGGTTTCTGGCTAATTGATAACTATGCCCAAGGAACATCTATCTTGATGACAATTCTGAAGGGAATTTCAAAGTAAAAAGCTGTGGGGATCTCTTTCTGTCACTAGTAGATACACCTTTTAAAATTAATTCAGGGCCAGGGAGATAGCTCAGTAGAATAACAGCTTGCCTGGCAAGCGCAAATGCCTGAGTTCAATCCCAGGTTCCATGAGAAAAGAAAAGAAAAGAAAGAAAAAGAAAAAGTTTTGGGGCTAGGGATACAGCTCAGCAGTGTAAGTGCCTGCCCAGCAAGTGCAAGGTCTTGAGTTCAATCCCTGGTACCGCCAAAAAAATAAAAAGTAAAATAAAATAAAATTAACGCTTACAACCAAGCACAGAAGGCAAAGGCACAGCTAACCAAGTCGAGCAGGTCAGTTAACCCAGTGGATTACGGAAGAGAGATCCCAAAACATCTAAACAGCTGGACCATAACTAGCAAGAAAAATCTCAGGTGATTAGAAATAAAGCTTAACCCTCAGGTTCATCTTTTAGTGTGTATATAATTAAGTAGAAGAAGAGAATCCAAATGCTCACAAGAAAATGTGCACTGAAAGCCCAAACGCTCACAGGCGGGATGTGAACAGCCCCAGTGCCTGTAAAAGAGACCCAAGCAGCAGTTTGAGTCAAAAGCTAACTTGTAATGTGGTTGTCAAGTCTGCACCATACAATTTCAACATGTATGAACAGCACTGTTCTTGACCATAGGAAGGGGTCAGTAAACCACCTCTCCACTTCTGGAAATACATACTTAGTTCTAACAGCTGCATTTCAGCTGGTCACAATGCCAGTCACAGGTATCTATTTTATCAGTCCTGGATGGAGAACATATCAGAGGGGTTAGATGATTAGATGACTCCAGAGTGGGGAGCCACAGAACGGTGTACTCCTCATGGTTGAGCCTCAGAGTCAGAAATGTTTGCCACAGTTCTGGTGCAATCTGAGAGGTCCTCTCTGTACTTACCGCTACTCCTGTCTTATAGAGGAGGTAATGCACAGTCTGTGTGACGTCAGCAGCATGCATTAAATTATGGTAAGGGTTTTTATGCTTGCTGTATCCCACCTCCAGTGCCTCCACGAACGAGACAAGTGCAGAAATGGGGATCTGAAAGAGAGCGGCACACTTCACTGTTACTGTCAAAGAAGAAGCAAAGTCTATGGTACTGCGACTGCTCCTTTCTGGAGACATAAATTATCACGAAAGGAAGTTACAACTCCTCATAGTTTTTATTTACATATAAAATAATGATTTTGATGCACATGCAGGGAAGTACATTGTTGGTTTCTATCACGTCCTCATCTATCCTTTCTCTTCCTCCACAGTCAGAAGCAGAAAGAGGATGCTGCCCGGCACAACACCCTGCAGTGTCAGAAACAATACTGACTGACACTGAAATAACCAATAATGATTTCCAGTTAGTGAAATCATTCACTATTTGCAGCATTAACACCAGTATAATGAGACCTTCCGCACTGCAAGTTAAGAATAATATACTGCCGAATAATAAATACAAGAACATAGCCTATTCCTATTTCTGTATATAACAGACTACCATGTTTTGCTTGGGTTTTGGTCTTTGATGGTTATCCTTTGCTCCTGCCCATAACCTCACTCCAGCCCCGTGGCCATATACCTACAGCCAAGACCCAGTCTGCAGAAAGCCAGTACTGCCTTTAATACTGGCAGCAGCTTGTGTGTGTTTTGTAATAATTCAATTCAACAGTCTTGTGTTCTTTGTTTTCCCCATAAATAAATAAGAGGTGGGCCATAGTATATAATCATTTATTTCTCAAAACATAAAAGACTGAGTCCTTGCAAAAAACCACCAACTCAGGATAATTTTCCCAACTGTCTTACTTGCTATTCCACCTTAGATCTGTCTGATATACTTGGCTTCCTTTTCTATGTGGTAAAACTTAAGAATTATTGTGAGATATATGTCCAGAATAAACAGAACCTAGAAAATTCACTGTTGCTGCAGTTTACAGTAAAGTAGGGGACTTTTGACATTAGAAGGTATCATTCCGAAGACTACCATATGAGAAAGAAAAACTTAGGAAAATGTAATTATAGCACATCCCAGACTCTGTAATTCTATAATTCTTTTCTGCATTCTTCTATGCTTACCATTTGTGGAATTCTAAAATTTTAAATTTAGCTATTAAGAAATGAACTCATCATTAGTTTTTAAAATGAAGATCCTAGCTAGATATGGTGGCACACACCTACTAATCTCAGTGCTCTCAGAGACTGAGGCAAGAGCCTTCCAGGGTTCAGCCTAGGCTGGGAAATTTAAGGAGACTCTGTTTCAAGATACTAAGTATAAAAAGGAGTAGGGCTGTAGCTAAATGCAAAAGCCTCAGGATCAATCTCTAGCATTCCACAAAAGGAACCTGAGGCTGTTGAGTTGTCCTTTGAAGAGGAATGAGCCAGTGCAAAGCTAAGCAAAAGTCTGCATAAATACACAGAGCCTTTTCCTCCCTAAGGAAAGGGTCTCCTGCATCCTCCGGCCTTTTGTGAAGGTTTCTGACACAAAACAAATGAAGGACCCAAGGGCCACTGCTATGAAGTATTCATGGATGTGAAAGAAACACACCCACTATGCAGCCTTTAGGATAGTGATGAAGAACCACACTACCCAGAGCAATCGGTGTGCTGCACAGATAATGAGCACATGTGCCAGGGGCTCATCCATCAGAGGCAGAAAGCCTAAAGAGCTCAACTGGCGCGATGCTGGCCCATGAATGGGCAGCTTTCCTCAAGAACCTGGCCTGACCTCCGAAGTTCAGGATATGCAAGAGCTGAACGCCGGAGACAATTTATGGTCTTTATGTAAAGTGAGGAATTAATTTGAAGCATGTTAAGCTGGGAAACAGCAATGGTCTGTCGCTGTTGATAAGTGAGAATATTTGCCGAGTGAGCCAACAGCTGGGAAAGAAGTTTCCAGAGGCACGGAGGCTCACTTTGTCTCCATTACCACCTCTTGGACAGCAGTGGTCAATAGTACACACTGTGATGCTGAAGCAAGGCTGTGGGCAGTGCCTTCCAGGAAGCAGTCACTGCAGGCTCTGGGCTCTAATTCCAGGGAAACTGCGATCCAAATGAGCTCTTCCCTCTCCTTGTCAGTGAGACACCCCAGCCATGGTGTGAATGAAAGCATCAAGAACAAATGCACAGCCACAGAAGAGCTGTAAAACGGACTTTCTAAGTAACCTGGAGCAGTTTTTGGTCGAAAGAGAAGGACTGGACCAAGTCTCTTTAAACTGGGATTCTCAAACGTGGTGTGGTAGTGCACACTGGAAATCCCTAGACTCTGGGAGGCTGACACAGGATGACTGCAAGTTTGAGCCCAGCCTGGACAACTGAGCAAGATCCTGTGTTAAAATGAAAGCAAAAAAAGGCTGGGGATGTAGCTCAGTGTGAAGGTCCTGGACTCAATTTCTAGTCCCACACAGAAACAAACAGAGAGGTAGGTAGGTAGGAAGGTAGGCAGGTAGATCGTAGGTAGATGCTCTTTGACTTACTCCCAAATCATGTAAGGATGGACAAATGTGTATGGTTAACTTATCTTTTTAATGAGCTACTGACCTTAAAACGGCTGATTAGATCATAGCGTGTGAGTAATTCATAGAAAATGAACTTCAGTGCATGATCCCCACTGGCTTCGTTGAGGGAAAAGACATCGAAGGACCAATTGTCCACGTCCTGCAGGACAGGGCAGGAAGAAGGAATGTGTTAGCTTGCAGTCATATACCTAACAATTATCGCCTCACTTTTTGTGAGCCTCACTTTTGTAAGACTCACTTTTTGTGAGTCTTTGCGATTGTACAGCGCAAGACTTCAACACATTCTCCATCCTCAAATGTTTTGTTTTCCAGTCTTAGAGTCCCACATAGCATTTGCTACTAAAAACTGATTTTTATCATAGCTAGTCAGTACATGATTTCTATCTTATACTGGCTTTTAGCCAGTGTCAGTAACCCCACTAGAAGGCCACAGCATGACACTGTAGGCTTTAGAAACTTGTGCTGAGACCCAGGCATCATTTGCTAAATTCCCAGGTGGGCCCAGAAAGAGAAGCAACAAAGCCACTTAATATCTATTGGAGACCCGAAGCTTTACCTTGGCTACCATAACTGGTACTAAAATGAGTCACAGCCATTGTCAGATCCTCTGTCCTGAGAAAAAGACCACTGACAACTCAATGCTTTGTCATATCTGGCAATTTTTAACCTTATTTTCCAGCATGTAGAAAAGTAAATCTCTCTCCCAGTGGAAGTAAAGACATTATCCTGATAAAAAGTTGAAATCTACTCTGGATATCAGTACTCCAAGAAGTAAGAGGGTGAATAAATACAGCAAGGTAGACATTCTCCTTGGACCCCTGTTTTATGGAAGCTGTAACTATAGTTATCAAATTTCATTGCTTTTCCAAATCATACAGGAGACGCACTGAAAAACCTTGTCTAGAGCTTAGGAGGGGTGGAGATGTAGGACTATCAGGAATCCTGGGCCCAGAATCTTGCATTTTTAATAAGCACTCATTGAACTGCCTTAAGCCATTCTTCTTCTTTACGAAATCTGTCCAAAGACCAGTGCTGAGGAGAAACAGTGAGAGCCTCTGGTAGTGCAGCCTGAGGGAGGCCTGCGTCTCCCCTTCCTCCCACTTTACACCTGGAGTTTGTCCATGGTGTTACTTCCTGAGTCACAGACAGCTGCCCTTTGCAAAAGTGTTTCCAGTAACCACACCCCCAGAAGGTCAGAGGTAAAAATACCTTGAAATAGAAGCTGATACTACTGACTGGGGAAAGATAAAAAGAACAAATTCAACCTAATTCAAACTTGGAGCTGAGTGGTGCTTAATTATTTTCTTGCTTCAACGTCATTTTATACCATTTGCTTGTACAAACTGCAAAAGTTAGGGTGACAGTGGCATAATGGTTATTTTAGTGAATTATAGCTTCTCAGTCTTTAGGGAAATTTTCTGTAATAAAAAAAAAAAAACAGTAATGATTCCTCTGGCAGCAAAGTGGAAATAACCTGTTTTCCAACAGGCTCTATTCAAAAAAAGAAAAAAAAAGGGGAACCTATCACTGTATTCTCTCCAACTCACCGCTTTACCACTGCAAAGAAAACAGGAGGTTGGGGAACTAGAAAAATTTAACATGGTAAAAAGCCTTTGGACTTTCCCAGGGGCCAGGGCCCAGGGCCAAGAGAAACATCAGTCTTCACCTTCATACACACATGAGGAACACATGCAGAGAAGGGCAGTTAGTTCTTCTTCCTGGTCTGAAGAGTTTAAGTGCCCTGCCTCTGAGAAAAACCTGCAAGCCACTGAAAATTTCTCTTCCTTAAGTATAAAATAACAAAGCATGTGTATCACAGGTTGTCCCCAGTTCTTGCTCAGCTCTCTCCCCTCACCAGTTATTCTGCATAGAAGAGGTTTCAATGTGGAAGCAACATTCTCACAAATGTCTCTGTGTCCCTATCCCGACCTGCGTTTGTGTTCATGAGAAAGGAAGCAATTACAAATTAAAATCTTCCTGTAATGTTCATAAAGCTTTCACTGAATATTTCAGGTTTAATTATAAAAATCAGTGTAATTTCAGAGGAGATGTTATTAAATAGCTCTCATGAAGTGAGAGCATTGATTAAATGGGAAATATTGTAAGTTACACTGATGTGTTTGACATTAGAGTGCAGCTTAGGAAGGAGTGAGAGAAAACATGTGGCCACTGATGTATCCTTTCTGTTTTTAAAGGAATTGAGAAAAGACTGAAAATATAGGGACAGAAAAATGAGAAATGTGGATGCATCACAAACACACATACACACACACGCATGCACACACATAGATATCTGTATATGTATCACAAATTCACCTACTGTATACAACTGAGATAAGAAGAACTATGCATATATAATCGAGATGGTCCTAAGGGTCTTTTTCTTTGTGTTAAATTAATTCAGAAGTAGTATTGCCCTCCAATTCCATGAACAACTAATTAGGCTTCTGGAAATATTATCAGGTAATATTTTGTGAGGTTTCAGAGAAAGACAATGGCTTCAGCAGAGGTCAGAATTCTATGACTGCCCTGAAAAAATGGGCCAACTCTGTGGTATACTTGATTAAAAGTCAACCAACCCAATGACCCTGGGCCCAAGGCCAGCCCCATCTGGGAATCCAGAGTCAAAGCATGTATAGGATGTGTGTAGCTGTCTCAGACATGTGGATTTGAATTAACAACTGCTTGGGAATAATTCTATAAGATTTAGGGTTTTTGCAAATATTTGTAGGACTTCCCATGGAATACTTACCTCATTGTGAGTCTTTAGAAAACATGTGTAGGGAAGCATACAGATACACAGAAGGAACAAGGGTTTGGCGGACACACATTCATTAACAAAATACTACTCAGAGCTCATTGAGTATTATAAACTGCTATCAAGCATTAGCTCTATCTCTACTCAACTTTTAAAATGTTACATCTTAGGTTATTCATCTATATAATGGATTTGGAGTATGTAGTCAGATAATGATAGAATTATACTCACCAAGGATCCTACTAGCAGTGAATACTTTTGCCAAAACATTTGATTTCCTATGGCTAAAGTCAGGCAAACTTTACAAAGCTAGATCACTGTACAAAACCAAATAAGTCTAGTGGAACTAAAAGAACCAAAATTCATTCAGAATATGAGTTTTAAAAAAAAATAGAGAGATGAAGGAAAAAATAACTGGAAAAAATAACTTTAAAGGAAGCCTCTTGTATCTCTAACAAATTTACTGCTGATTTTTAAGGGGTGACAGGCACCTTGTATAACCTGCTACTGGTATTACCTTCAATGCTTCAATAACAGCTGGGGGATAGCTCAGTCCAACCATGTTTGACGTCCGTCTATACATTCTGGCAAAGTCAGAAAGAGAAATGCAAAATGATATCTTATAAAACAGGATTACAAATCCCACACTTATACAAAACCATTAATGAATAATGAGAAATCAGAGTGTTTGGGGACCCAAGCTATTTAAATTCTGTTTGTGACATTTCCAAAGTCACTCATGTGGTCTCAGTGTTAAATTCAAAACAAATTAAGGCAACCTCAAACATGTGAATCAATGGGGAAAAGTTAAAGTCTGTGTGCCCCAGGTTGAAAATTAAATTATTAAAATGAGTCATCTGTTCTGAGCAAAATAATTATACTGCAGTAGACCCAGTATACATAAACCTGAATGAAGATCGCCAGTGCCTGACCCATTTCAGAACTATTAAAAATAAGCAAGAAAATGTCCCATGTGAACTTGGAACTCACTACAAATTTTCAAAAACAAGCAATTGAGCACAATGGGCATTACAGGAAAAAAAATGTATTTCTGTGGTAGAAGATAATTCAACTAAAAAGCTAACAAAATTGAAGTGTCATGGGAACTCATACCCTTAAACTATCCTCCCTGAATCAGTTCTACACAGCCCTGTCCTATTCTGAAGGTAGACGCTGTCTACAAATTTCAAAGGATAATGGAACAGATGATTTTCCTTCTAAAATAAGCAAGGAATAAACTCAAACTAAATCCTATCTGGTTAACAAAAAGAATTTAAGCAAAGGAAAAGGTTTCTCTTAACAATACTACAGAGGTTCAAATAGATATAGTTTTGTCATTTCCCAGTAAAGACACTTCCTTCTAGAATTTTCCACGCTTTTAAAGACATCAAAACCACACTGACGCATATGTTACAGCTATTGGCTCCCGTCACTGAATAGCATCTTTACCTCTCCACAAATATCCCAGCCTGAACCGCATGGACAATGCTCTTGAACCTCGGCTTCTCCTCACTCCTCCTGAGCATCATCCCCATCTGCCGTGTGAAGGTGGAGGCCAGCCAGTCTCGGACCTCGGAAGGCACAGCATCAGACTGAATGTCACTGAGCTCATCTTCAGTATCCAGGAGTCGCCTGAGCAGAAGAAACATCACCAGGATACTTAGACGAAAACGAAGTGAGAGCCTTCTCTTCATAACAACTATTCCTCCTCTACCCAGTGCACACACAGGCGCAAAGAAACCGAAGTCAGCTGACCACAACAACAGACAGCATCACTTTAACTTGACTACAATAGAATGTAACGGTTTGAATCTGGAATGAGCTCCGAAGGCTTGTTAACTCAAAGCTCTGTCCTTAGTCAGTGGCACTGTTGGAAGAAACCTCAAGGGTTGGGAATGAGTAGGAGACTTTCAGGCTATTGGGGACATGTCCTTCAAAAGGACCATGGGGTTTAACCCCTCTTCTTTCTCTCCCTTCTTTCTCAACCAGAGGCTGAGCAGCTTCGCTCCACCACCTGCTTCCACCATGATGTGCTGCTTTGTTGCAAGTTCAGAAGAAACAGGCATAATGGACTAGGTTTTTAAGGACCAGAGCTAAAGTAAA
This sequence comes from Octomys mimax, assembly GCA_002564305.1. NCBI lineage: Eukaryota > Metazoa > Chordata > Mammalia > Rodentia > Octodontidae > Octomys > Octomys mimax. Next base: position 11,485 of record NDGM011256383.1, read on the forward strand.
TCTTTCCTCTATATAAGTTGATCAGCACGGATATTTGTTACACAATGGAAATCCAACTAACACACTGAGCAAAGGAGCAAAGGGAGGAGTCAAACACACCCCACTTTAGTCTTGCTGCGCAACAAGAGCCCCAGTATCCTTACTTCTTGAAGGCCAATAGAATTTTAGTGAAACTTAAAATTTTCCTTCAAAAATACTTTCCAAAGAGGCTTAAGTAATTTGATATATGCATCATGTGGTGTTATTTTATTCTAAGATAATGAACACTTAAAGACCACACAACATATTACCCAACTTACAACAAACCAGTTATCTGACATAATGATTTTAATTAATGATAAACTGATATTCAGTCTGATTTAATAGAATATAAAAGAATGCATTTCTAAATTCAAACAAAATTTCAAAATGCAGTTTCTTGGAACAATGATTTAAGCTATTTAATCTATTTATCAAATTTGTCATTAGTCAGACCACTAGAAAGGAACATAAAAGAGTTATGCTACAATAAAATCTAAAGTTGTATTTTATACTTACATCAAACCCTTATAAAAATGAAAAGCAAATTTGTGTGTGTGTGTGAGAGAGAGAGAAAGAGAGAGAGAGACAGAGAGAGACAGAGAGACAGAGATTCTTAAAATTTATAAATTGAGAGGAAGGGGTGTGAACATAACTTTTGGAAAGAAATGTGCTATAATTTAGATCTAAAATGTAACCAATGGTCAGAGGGAGGGTCTGATCAGAAGGGTTAATTCACTGGGACTGTGCTTGTAGAACAGGGTGTTCTCAGACTCATTCTTTCTCCTTCTTTCTCTCTGTCTCTCTGTCTCTGCCGCTCTCTGTTTCTCTGTCTGTCTGTCTGTCTGACTGTCTGTCTGTCTGTCTCCTTCCCTCCCTCCCCCCACCAAGCATGTGCTGAACATGATGTGCTCAGTAGTTTCCTCCAACATGCCTTTCTACCATGCCTTGGAGTCAGCCACCCTAGACCAAAACTCTGAACCGAAGTAAAGCTCTCCTTCTTTAAGCTTCAGATTTTGGCTATTTTGTCTCAATGACTGAAAAGGGACTAAGTCAGAAATTAGTAACCAGAGGTGGCCACTGCTGTGACTACTTAACCATGTGGTTTAGAAACCTCTGGGGGTGGTTCACAGGAAGAGTTTGGAAACCTTCGGGGTTTGTTCACAGGATGAGTTTGGAAACTTTTGAAGACATGGGCTAAAGAAGCCATAGAATGTTTTGAGAAATGGATGATGTGTGATTCTGGTCAGTATTCAAAATTCCAGAAAACTGACAGTAATGTAGAGAGTAAAGGCTAAGCTTTGGAGCTTTCTGTTTGGAACAAAGATTCCTGGCAGTTGAGCTAGAGTCCAGCTGTGTTATGCTCCAGCAGAAAAACTGTCAAATATCCTGAGATTCTGCAGGGTGCTGAGATTCTGCAGGGTGCTGAGATTCTGGGCAGCTCACTAATCTACATGAGGAAATTTCAAGGCAGTCCAATGTGGAAGCTGAGGTATGAGGACCACTGGCTGCCTTTAACCAGATCTACAGTGAGATAAGTGCCAAAAGTCAAAGCTGAATAATTGAAAAATAATTGGTGGTGGCCACAGAGGAAGCTCTTGTAAAGTTAGAGGTTAGGAAAACTTAGCTGCTGGAAACATTAGTATTAAAAAGAAGCCAAACACTTTGCATCAGGACAATGGAGAAGATGGCTTCCAGGCATCTCAGAAACTGGCCAGACCCATTGAAGGGCTTAAGGATGTACATTGAGAGGACAGATTCAGGGTGCATAGTTCATGCAGGATCACCTAGGAAGGTGAACCTCTAAATGCAACCATCCAAGGACTGAGGCTGCTGCAGCTACAGTCCTCAGGGCCAGGCCACTACTCAAGCCAGGAGACCTTCACATTACGCTTGGTTAGTTCTGGTTTTTCTTTCATGTAGAATGCAAGAGTTAAGGGGTCACAGAGGTATCTACCAAGGTTTCAAAAGTGACCTGGGAAGCCATGCAAAAATATATGATAGGGAACTAGTCCCTGGTAGATGCTCCTGATCAGGGTGATGCAGGAAGATGTGAGAGTGGGGCCAAGGTGCTCTGGAGTCCTCAGGAATTTGAAGATATTAGGAATATGGATCATCTGCCTAGACAAGCTGCAGGAATTAAGTGGAGCAAGTCCAAGAGAAAATGTATGTTGGCTGCCACTGACAACACCATAAACGTGCAGCTTTCGAAGCCCTTTTGAGCTCATGTCTCACATACTATATCCTTGGTGCTGGACATGGAGCTACAGGATTTAATTTCTCCCTGCTGGTCCGAGTCTTCCTTTGGTCTGATTTGTGTCTTTCCCCCTATTCCTCCCTTTTGAAAGTGAAATATTTATCTTGTTCCATTGTATGTTAAAAGTGTCTAATTTTCTTGGCCAGGGAGATGGCTCAGTGGAATAAGTGCTTCCCTGGCAAGCGCAAGGGCCTGAGT
>NDGM011256384.1:0-19566 GCA_002564305.1 Octomys mimax
GGGAGAGGGGGCTCCATTTGCAAACAAGAGAAGGACAGCTTCATGGGCTCCCTGGAGCACTGCTGCGAACCATACCCAGTGTGCCGAGCAGAGGGCTCCCCAGAGCTGTACCCTGTCTTTCCACCTGCCATTGACAGCAACTGATGCCAAGCTCTCTCTGTCCTGTTCCTACAGGTGGGAAATGGTTAGGCCAAGCAACACCCTGATTAGGTATTTCAGAAATCAGGGACAGCAAAAGTGGATTACAATTTGAGGAGATGACATAGGTTATGAAATGCTACTTTCCTCTCCTTCCCTGGAGAGGGCTCTGGGGGAGCTCCCTGTAGCTACTCCCTGTACCTTGGTTCTCTTGGTCCTCGGTTTCCTCAGAGGTGGCTTTCCTTGGCTAAAATGATGCAGCCATGAAGGAGAAAATGCTAGAAAAGTCAGAGTTGCTTCATTCACCCCAGAAGGCCCAGCCCTCGCCCTCCCCACCCCAGCAGTGAAAGGTCCTGCACTTCCCTGTGTTGGGGTGTGGAGAAGAAAGCCCCCCAGCCCACCCTGCCCCACATTCCTCTCCCGGGACAGAGAGCAGGGATGGGAGGGAGGATTCATTTCAAAGACAGAATGAAAGATGGAGCCCTTAACTGGTGTCACTTAATCTGTAGTGGTATAAAGCAGACCCTTTAATGTTTACCGGATACTGATCAGAGATAGGACAACAGCCAGAGAATAGGAAGCGGGAATCGTGAGAACCCAGCGAGGGGGCTTCTCTCCCACACAAATATTATTATGCTTCCCTCGTGTGAGTCGTGGGAGCGACGAAAGCTGCGCTTGCGGCTTCAAAGCAAGCCTTGGCAGGAATTTACAGACAGCAAGGGGCAGCAGGGGGCGGCGAAGGGCCCTGGTTCTGGCACATGGGGTCTGGGTCTGGATTCAGCTGGTGAGCTTGGCTGGTCTCATTTGCCGAGGACACCACGTCAGGAGACTGGGCCTTTGTCTTACCTAGGTCCCTGATTGCAACTTGACTTGCGCAGGTCACACCCAAGCTTTAGGTTTTCTAGAAAATGAGAGTGTTGGCTGACCCCTTGGCAATTTCTAGTGATGGCTCCAAGTTTTCAGATTCATTCATTCCCTCATTCACTCATTCATGTATTCACTCAGTGTTCACTGGGCCTGGCAAAGAGCGCCAAGTTTCATCGGTTTCAGGTTTCATTGTTTTTCTTTTCCTCGCATCAAGTAAATCTTCCTTCCCCAAATACAGATTCCTATGCTCCTGGGGCTGAATTTGGACATTCGTTCCCTTTTGGGGTCAAACTATTTGTTAAAATTGCTCCTGAGGAGATGTGTATCACATACAGTTTTAACCTTCTAGCCTGGTGGAAGTTAGCTTCAAGTTTTAGCTCCAGTGTTGACAAGGGGGAGCAGATTCTTCTGGGATTAAGAAAAAATGGCAATCAGGAGGGGCAGGCTCAGGCAGGGCACACTGCGCCTAGTCACTGGGCAGGAAAGGCAGGGGACCTTAGGACAGGCAGCATGATCTCTGAGGTCAGAGTCCAGGGCAAAGATGGAGACTGCAAAACTCCTCATTGCTCAGAGGGAGTCTGTCTATGCCTAATTATTCCGGCTGAGCTAGCAGCTGAGGCTTTTTGCTGCATTCATTTCTGCCTCTGAGTGAATAATATCATCTGCAAAGACCCATGGGCCTCATTTCTAGACAGGAAAAATCCCCTTTATTATCTTCTTAAATTATTTCCTCTAGGTTCCCCTCAAGTAAAACCACTAAGCTCTGACTGAGCAGGTTCCCACTGACACATGGGAGTGGTGCTCTCAGTAGCGGGAGTGCAGGCCCAGGACCTGACACAGAGTGGGGAGAGCTCCAGCCACACTGGATGAGCAGGAAGTGGCAAGCCTGGCCCTGCAATGCTGACAGGAAGTGGGTGTGGCATCCCGGGATGACAGGCTACCTTCCTGCTCTTGGGGGCCACCTCACGGTGGTACATGCTCCCTCTGAGGAATGGTTGAGCCTAGGTCTACCTTTCCTCAGGTAACACAGGGACCGCTGGGTACACTCAGCCTTTCAGCATTTGGTGACTCATCGGATCTACAATTTCTACAACAGCTTATAAATCTGTGCTTTTACATATGTAAGCTTAGAGACAGGGCAGGGAACAGAGGAAGCCTTTCACAGGAGAGAAAACTGAGGTTCAGAGAGGTGAAGTAACTTAATAATATTGGGGGCCAGGTGCTCTAGAGCAGCCCTGTGTAGGCTCAGGATTCTGAAGGGCCAAGTTACTCTGTAAGGCCCTCAGGGTTGCCTCTGTTTTCTCCTCCCAGCAAGGGCAGCCTCACCTATGCAGGAAACTTCACAAAGGCTGGAAAGGAGCATCTTCCCATGGAGCCCAGAAAGCTACAATTCATGCCACACACTCCTGTAGTTATCTTGGTCCTGCACTCCTGCAATCATCTTGTGAAAGCTTACAGATCTCCAAGGAAAGGAGAGGTAGGGGGGATTCAGGGATGGGGTGTCTGGAAGGGCTTTAAATGGTCCCTGAGTTTAGCAAGGGCTGGTCCTGTCACCTGCTCCCAGTTCACACTTACCACTGTCCCTTTCACAATGCTTAGCACCTGTAAATTGGTCCCCAGTTCATGGGTATTAGTTGGAAGGTCAGGGACCACCCAAGGGAAGACCTACACATCTAGATAGCTTGCTACATGATTGTCTCAGAGAAGACTGCCTCTTCCCTGGGTCTCCTGGTTGGGTCTAAAGGGGGTTTTCCCCACCTATCCCTTTTAGGAAGCATAGCACTCCAGCTCTTCTTCCTCATGGCTGCTTTTATTTATTTATTTATTTATTTACTTACTTACTTACTTACTTATTGTATTTGGTACAGCGTCTTGCTATGCAGCTTGGACTCATAGTGATCCTCTTGTTTTCAGCCTCCCCAGTGCTGGGATTACAGAAGCGTGCTACAACACCGGGTCTCAGTGGCCAGCTCATTGTGCCTAGGGGCAGGGCCAGTGTAGCATGTGGTGCTGTGGATCAAACCCCTGTCCCTGCTCTTGCTTGTGCAGGTGCTTAGTCCACTGAGCTATCTTGCTCATGGCTGCTTTTAATGTCATGTGTGTCTGGAAGCATGAGTGTCAGGTCTTACAATGGCCTGGATCACTGGGCCCAGCTGTGAACTACCTGCACCTCTTGGTATTGGGACAAATGGGCCTCCCCTGTTTTCACTGTTGCCACCAAGCACATTGGGTCACCATTTCCAGAATATTCTGAGGCTGGGAAGCTGGGTACCGACTGGACTCTTCTCTCACATTCATATTAGTTCTCAATTCAGAAGTTCTCCTTGATCTCAAACATCCTGTGTGGGGGACAGAACAATGCCTGCAGGTAGCACAAACCCAGACACAGCAACCCGGAGAGTTTTCACCTTGCCCAGTGTTTTTATTTTGATTTTTTTTTTAGGTGTCAAGAAGCCCAAGAGTTTGTTTTTATGAGCTTCTCTACCATCATCTGTATGGGAAGGTTCTGTGAAATATGCTTCTGTGATAAAAATCTAAAAAGCTAGACCATATTCAAAGTTAGATACCTGCAAATCATCTGTAATGTAAAACCAAACACTACTACATTGTTTACAGTCTGTCTTCCCAAATCTGCGTTGAGGACTAGCCTTTTGCCAGGTTTGCGGATAGATTTCCATTTGTTGCCTTTCTTTTCTTCCATAATATATTGGTGCAAATTAGATATTGTGTATTCCAGCATATCTGTGTCTATATATGTGTTGTGTTCTGTTTTTGTCCTTCAAAATTATATTCTTACACTTGAAAGTGGTAGAAAGTCTCCCCAAGTCCATGCCTTACACGTTATGTTCATTTTAGTTATAATGTGCCCTCTGCACTTGTTTTCTGCGTTTATTTATTTTGCTTCCTTTCTAAGCAAGCAAGACAGACTCTCAATACTGGTATATTTCACATCATGAAAAAGATCTGTCGTGCACTAGCAGTTACTTATCACTAAGTAGAGCAAAGTGGACCTACTGGTGCTTCAGCAGTCGGTAGAAACATAAGCAAATGCTGGGAGTTTGCAAAGTGCTTATGCCTCTGCAACTGGCCAACCTTCAGACAGAGTGAGTCAGCTACTCCAGCAGAGGCTGGCCTGGAGCCCTGTGCTGGCCTATGTCCCTAGGGGACCTTCTGTCCCCTCACAGGTATACCCCTCTTGTGGGGCACAGGGGGCCCCCCCTTGGTAAATAGGGTTTTGCTTCCCAGCAGCTGTTCCTGAACCAGGCGCTGGTAATGGGCCTGATGACAAAGGGCCTACTCAACAGGACAGGGTAGTGGAGACTGTGGTGTTGGCAGGGCTGGAGGCAAAGTGAAGCGGGAAGAGCTGGCAGGGCAAACGCTAATACAGAAGCCTGGTCCTGGTCATCCTCGGCTGCCATAGCAAATACCACAGGCTGCGAAGCCTAAACAACAGAAACCTGCTTCTCTGTTTTGGAATCTGGAAGACAGATCAGAGTGCTCACAGCATCACCTGGCTGTGGATGAGGGCCTTTTGTCCAGCTTTTGTCCTCAAATGGCCTTTCCTTGGAGTATGCAGAAAGAGAGAGAGAGAGAGAGAGACAGACAGACAGACAGACAGACAGAGTCAAATAGAAAGACAGACGCTGAGATAGAGACAGAAAGAGACAAAGCTCTTTTAAAGGCATTCAATTCAAACTAGGAATGCCACCCTCAGGATCTGACCAATCTCAGTCACCTCCCAAAAGCCCACCTCCAAAGACTATGATACTGATGACTTGGGGGCAGGGCCACAAACACTCAGTTCACAGTGGTGGTCACTCACAGCAGTCCTGTAGTACTTACAGTACTCAAGCAGCACGCTTCGTACTGAGTCAACCATCACCAAAGACAGCGAGACATCCCAGAGAAGCCATTCTGTCGAGAGTCCACACACAGCCCCCAGTGGTGGGGTGGGGTGGTGAAGAGGACTCGGACAAGGTGCTTCTGTCACTTGCATAGACTGACATCTGCATAAGCAAGACATGCCTACTTCTCCCTCACCACCGCAGTGTTGTGCCTGGCCTCGTATCTGCTTCCCTCCATCATTAGATCTTCCATGGTTTTCCCTATTTACAGATTCTCTGTGCCATTTATTTTTAATATTTTTCAAATGGTGAATAAAACATAGAAGCAGATATATCAAAATAAAAGTGGGCATTTCTGTGGAGCTAGGAATTGTGACCATCATTTCCTTGTACATTTCATACTTTTATTTCCTTTCATAAATTAGTTGCTTTCTAGAAATAAATTTGTTATCTTTGTAAGCAAACTTGTGAATATTTCTTTTATAGAGCAACAGATACCAGTAGCTAGTGGGCCCTTACTCTTTAGTATTTCATGAAGTAAAATGATATTAAATTAAGAAGTTCTTCTGCCCCAGGGCACCCTAAATTCCAAGCATTTGAGGCTGTCTATGTACGGTTACATCACACCCAAAGTTCAGGTGCTCATGTGGTTTTGGGAGCCCTCAAATGCAGAGGGAATCCACTTTCCCTAATATGGACGTTGCTATCTTATATTCCACATGAATAATGACCACCACATGTATAGCACTCTATAGTTTATATGGTGCTTTACGTATTCTTGCTTTATTGCTTTATTTCCTCCTTATGGTAATCCTGAGATCTAAGTGACAGCTTGATATTAAAGACATGGGACTTGCCATGGAAGGAGATATGGAGATCCTTACATTCTCTTCTCTCCTTTCTTCTGGGCTTTTTGGGCACCATGCGTGAGCCACTCAGGTCCACATGTTCCCTGCTGTGCTGCACCATAGCCCAAAGTAAAGAACAAAGCGACCCTGGACTGAAACCCCTGAAACTATGAGCCAAAATAAACCTTGTTCCCTTTCAGTTGATTTTCTTGGGTATTTTATGATAGTGATGGAAAATTGACTCAAACTAACACATTTGATTATCTCTGCTCTCTGAGTCTAGTGATCTGCCTGGACTCACACACTGAAGATGTGAGATCAGGTTCGTTCCTGGAGCACCTTGGCCCTCTGGACCACTGAGAAACCTCACCTGGGCTTGTACCCTCTGCACTGTGCAAAGTCTGAGGACACATCTGTCCTGAGCCTGGCACCTGCCCAGAGCTTCAGGACAACCACCCTCTTGATATGCTATGATTACCAAAAGAGAGGCAAGAAGGACCCCTTTTGAATTTTGGGAAGGGCTGACTTGAAGTGTCAGCATGTCACTTCAAAACCTACTGTCTTGGGCTGGAGTTGTAGCTCAGTGGTGAAGTGTTTGCCTGGCATGCATAAGGCCCTCTGGAATTGGCACTGAAAAGCAAAGAAAACAATGTCTCTTATTTTTATATCATTTAACTGACAATCAATTAACAAGAGTTGGCGGAATGATGGCTCAACTTCCAATGCAGCATGATGCTAAGTGCCATGAAAAATTCATAAAAGTTATCACACTTTCGTTCCCAAGACAGTTTCCTGCTTGCTTATGAATTCTAAGCCGTAAAACCTAGATTTTGATTTTAATTCCTAAATGCTCAGCATCAGTAAAGAGGAGAAAATATGGCCAATGACTTAGGCATACGCGAGTATCCGTGTAGCCCAGCTAGACGCCGTTCATGCCTTTGCTGTCCTCTGGGAATGGGAGGACTGGGTACACTGTATGATTTCTCACGCTAGGTCAGCCTACCCCAGTGGCTAGGATCTGACCCCTTGGAGTGTTGCCAGGGAAGAGAAGCCCTGGGAACAAGAAAGTGAGGAAGGACAGGAGCAGACCTAGCCAGGCACTGACAGAATAGCCCTTGCCTTCAGGGGCCCTGCTCCCCAGCCAAGCACAGGCGTAGCAGCAAAGCCTATTTTCCTGGTCACCATGGTGGTCCTCGTGCTGAGTTTTTCTCTAATTGGCTTCAGAGTTGTTGATTTGCCTTTTAACCTTTCTGGATCATTTTTTCTCACTAGTAAAACGAGGTTAGGCAAACGATCTTTGAGTTTCCATTGAGCTGTTCATGCCCTGTTATTCCAAGTAATCAATTAGTCAAGCAGTTAACCAGTTGGGGCATGGGTTGCAAAGGGTCTATGCTTCATGACCTTGGTTTTCTACAGCCCCACATGTGAAGTGTGAATAGTGTAGCTATGCACAGGCACATCCAGAGGCCTGTGCATGCAGATGTGGGCAGAACTTGTTTCACAACCGCTCTTACTTTGTCCTGTCAGCCACGCTCATCTCACACTCGGCCCTTAAACGTGTCAGGGAATTACTTGTGTGCTGTGGATGTAAAGATGATGGCCCAAAAGTGCTTGTGCGTGCGTGTGTGTGTGCATGTGCATATGTGTGTGTTCTGGTACTGAGGTTTGAACCTAAAGCCCTGATGCTGAGCTACATTTCCAGACCTTTTCAAAAATGTTTATTTTGAAATAAGGTTTCACTCAGTCCCTGAACTGCTCAGGACGGACTGGAACTTGCAGTCCTCCTGCCTCAGCCTCCCAGAGTGCGAGGATGACTGGCACGTGCCTTAGAGACTGATTGCTCAAAGTTAGCCAGGAGACTCTCTGCGGCTGTGTCTAGAAACCACAGGAAGCCTCCCCCAGACGCTGAGCACAGCCAGTGCGAGGGCTCCACGTTCGGGCTAGAGCATGGTGAACTGAAACCGAGTTTTATTTCTGACCTTCCGGACCTGGTAAGAAACGTTGGGGGCGTTTATTAGTCACAAGTACAGGGGTGCCAGCCAGGTCAGCCAGAAGAGCAGACCCGGGCGAGAGGGCGCAGGTAGGGCCTGGTGGGGCCCTGAACCCAAGCATTAATTAGAAACACTGGTCCCTGGACGGAGCCAGCTTGCATAAGCTGTTGGGGCCTGTGTTCACTCCATAAAGATGTTTTATATGGTATTCCTGGCAACAGCTGGACACTTTAAAAGAAAAATAAAAGAAACATTATTGGTAGCTCAGGGGAGGAGGGGACTTCGCTTCTCTGCTGTGAGGTGGGAGTGGTCAGAACAGAGCGGCTCCTGCCAGGGCAGGCTTCCCGTCTGTGAAGCGGGACAGTGGGAGCACTCACTCCCTTCTTGTACCCCAGGACTCTACGTAAAGCAGGGCAGCTGGGTTGCTGAAAGCCGAAACAGCCCCTGACCACCCGGGCTCCTCACTGTTGTAATTCTCAGGGCGGAAATCCAGGGTAACACCAGCGATCAGCGCGGGAATTCAGTTTCCCAGAAGATCTGGGCTGCAGGCATTTCAGGTTTTCCGTGTTGACTGACCCTCACGGGGTGCGGAGAGGTCCTGGGCTCCTGGTGCCTTGGGCGCCCCGCAGCAGGAAATCATCCAGCCCCAAACACCAGCAGTGTAGAGACGGGGCGATGTGGGGAGAAGCCCACGGGTACCTGAAAGATGAAACTCACCAAACTACTTTCTGCCCATGCCTGTCTTCAAGAAAACAAATGGGGACAGCTCTGCAGTTTACAATAAAGGGCTAATAGCATAGAAGCCAGGGATAAACCTCCGCCCCAGAGTACTGGGAGCATAAATTACATTTTTTCCCTGCCACTTGCGTCCTTCTAGGTGTCACCAGTAGGGGGCGCCAGAGAGCGCAGAAGAGAATGCACACCTCGGTCCTTGCTTCTGGGCCCTCAGAGTCGCCCACTCTTCTCCCCAGCTTTGGCATTGTGGAGCCTCCTCCGCAGAGGTCAGAGTCGCATCCCATGCAGCCCTTCTCCAAGTCTTAAATCAGTCTTTGCGACCTCTCCCTCTGTGCCCTCAGCCCTTGGGCCAGAGCAGCTTCTTGCATTTTTTACCTCCTCTGCAGCCCTGGTACTCTGGATCTGCTTTTCGGCAGTTCACTAGCGTGATAATTCTGAGAAATAAATTATCTCTTAGACTAACTGGTCGTGCTTACGGGCTTCAGGCAGGCCCTGGCTGAGTCAGAAAAGTAGAACAACCTCTTTGACACAGTGAGAGGTGCACAGACAGGTTGGAAGTATCTTGCGTGGAAATTTTCCCCAAGGTGATAGTGTGAGAGTTGTGCTCATTTTTTCCTAGGGTTTTTTTTTTTTATGTTGACCAATAGTGCCTTATTTTATTTTGAATTTTTTTTTATGAGTACATGTTTGCAGTCATAATGTTTATATCCATCTCAGCTGTTATGTACATGTACTAAACATAACAGGCCTGGGCAGCTAAAACAAAGCAGGAAGCATCACAAATCCTAGACCTGAAGATATACTACAAAGCCACAGTGAGAAACACAGCGTGGCACTTGCACAAGATCAGGAGTGCGGATCAAAGGAACAGAGCAAAAGAGGAAGGAGCCACCACAGGAACACAGAGATGGCTGATCTTCAATGTCTGCTGGAAGGAAGTGGCCTCTCTTACAGACAGGACTGAGAAAACGTGTTATGCACATGCAGAAGATCCTAAAGAACTCCCTGGTGAGGTCACCACTAGAATGTTGATTCCTGAACTTGATTCTTTCTGTGATTCTGATTGCAGGCTGAGTTGGAAAAGAACTGAATTAAGTTCAACAGTGAGGTTCAAAGTTGACCTTATAGGGAAATTGTTTGAAAGGTGATTCTGTTCTCATGCAGTCTGTTTTGTGACTGGAATTGTGGAGAGGATTGAGTTTGTGAACCAAGGCAACACTGTTTTGCCTTATCAGCACCAATTTGTGGAGTTACAGTGGTGTAGACCAGCAGTACAGAAGCCTGGAAGCTCTTAGACCTAGAAATGAAGCTCTGAAATCACCTCCCAGCAGTGTCTTGCTTTGCTCTACCCCCATACTGCCGTCCCTGGTGCCAGTTGGCTCCCTGAGCCCCACTGGCTGCCACTTCCTCCTTCTATGAGCTGGATACATGCTGGAAAGCATTTTTGTACAGAACGTGAAAGCTTTTCTCAAAAAAAAAAAAAATTGTTTAAAAAAGAAAGGAATCCCTGTGGTAGCAAAGCATCTACAGAGACAGTAAGAAATGCCCCAGCTTGGAAACACAAGTCACTTGGTTTATGGGAAGAAACTGTGAGATACCTATCTTTATTTTCACGGAAGTAAATATTTTTTAAAAATATACTGCTTGTGTATATTCCTCGCTCCCAGCTGGAAACAGTAGTTGCAAAACAGCCTGAGAACAGCAAGCGAGGCGTGGTGAGACAGTCAGAGCCCTTTGCTCCTGCCAGGCAGGAAGTGTCCACGTGTAGCCCTTTCTAGCGGATGAAAGGGTAGGAAAGGGGAAGCATGTCCACCTCTTGAGGTCTGCAGTAGTCGTTCATGGGAAGCTGTGAGTCCAGAGACTGGCCCCTGCTGGCCTCCCCTTTCACACTATGACAGGTAGCTGTCTCCAGGGACAGCAGCACTCATTCCCTCAGGGCTAGAAAGATCTTGGTGTGTGGAGCTTGGAGGCCAGCATTTTTCTCCCCTGTGCAGCTCTGTCTGCAGCTCTTTGGGACTTCTCTGGTTCCCAGGGCAGGAGACCTTCTGCTAAGTGAACGGGCAGCTCCCGGACAAGCCCTCCTAGTAGGTATCAGGATAGGGAGACGGGTGTGTACCTGGCGTGAACGCAGACTCCATCTAAAGCCTAGGCTAGTTTTCTCCCTCATCTCCTTCCCAGGGAGCTTTACCTTGGGCTCTGAGTCCCCAGAGTCCCTGCTGTTCATTCCCCACCCCCACCTCAGATTGGATCTGTGCAGGGGAGAAAAATGCTGGCCTCCAAGCTCCACACACAAAGATCTTTCTAACCCCGAGACAACAAGCATTCCTCAGATGCTGTTCAGGGAGAATCTCTCCCGGGGTGCTGGTGTTGCTTTCTCAGCTCTCTAAGCCCAATCATGCTCCCTAACATGAAAACTTCTACCTTCTTCATAACCCACTCATGCTTCTATAGGGTTGCTCTGAAGCCAAGGAAGCCGGGCTGAGGCAGAATGGGAAAGGGAAGGACCAGGATCCGGCTTCACACTGTACTTCTGTCTGGGCCAACTTCTGCCCAAGGTTGATGAAGGGTAATCCTGCCTGACCTAGGGATGCAGCAAGTCTGGAGTTCCCAGGGTCCTTTTCCTGCAGGGATGAGGCAGATACTCTTGTCCGGTCAGAGACTGCTACAGCCTGAGCATTTGAGTCCCCTGAAAGTCATATGTTGAAATACCTAATGTGATAATGTTCAAAGGTGAGAACCTTAGGAGATCATTAGATCATGAGATAGGGATTAAGGCCTTAGAAGGTGACCCCAGAAACTGCTTTACCCCTTCCACTGTGGGAAAGAAGGAGCAAGAAGATGGTATCATTCTGGCAGAAACAAGAATGTGGCCCCTCACCGGACACTAAATATCTGGTACTTTGATCTCAAATTTCCAAGCTGCTGGAACTGTGAGAAACACATGTTGTCTGAGCCACTAGCCTATGGTGTTTGCTGTCACAGCCCTGCTGGGTGGAGACAGAAAGCTCTATTGGCCTGGGTGTACTGCGAGGCTGGAATACAGCTTCTCCCAGGATGCCTGAGCTCAGAGGCCAAGCAGTGCTTTTGCTCACTCCAAACCACTTGGCATAGCAACTGGGTGGTTTGTGCCAACTGTGGGCTTATTCGGCAGTTACTGGGCAGTCTGGAGGTTGCCTCTCAGACTTCTGGTTCTAGTTCCAGCCTTTCTCCACCAAGGATAAGGGTGAGAGCATGGTGGCTGTCTCCTGTCCATCAAGGTGGGGGTCCAAATCACTCCCCAAGTAGGGGGACGTTGCACTTCCTCCTTCACCCCATCACCAAGACACCTAAACCCTGCTATTCCAATGGCTCTTGGTCAACAGAAGCACCCAGAGAAGTTAAACCAAAGCAACCCTCGTGCTAACATCCCAAGCACAGTTTGGACAAGGTGTGTATGAGGAATGTGCCAATGCTTAGGAGCAAAAGGTAGAGCATAAAAGTAAACTGAGGCATAAAATAATCCAGTGACTTCTAAATGTGGATTGGTCCAAAATGGAAACAAGTTTCGAACTGGTTTTCAATCCTATGCTCTTTACGCTATGCCAAAATTTGTTTTCCTAGGTTATGCAAATTTTTTCCTTTTATTTTCTTTTTCATATTTGGTACAGTGTGTCACTATGCAGCATGGACTCAGTGATTCTTCTGTTTCAGGCTTCCCAGCACTGGGATTACAGGGATGTGCCTCAAAGCCTGATCTCAGTCACTGACTAGGCATGCCTAGGGTGAGGCTGGGGTGGCATGTGGTACCAGCGATTGAACTGAGGTCTTTGCACTTGCCTAGGCAGGTACTTGGACTGCTGAGCTATCTCCACAGCCCTGGCTTTTATATTGTGGTCAAATGCAGTAGAATTCTTCTGGTCTCAGTGGTTTAAGGGCCCATGGAATTGTGTGCTTCATTTGATGAGCATATATGATCCTTCTTGGGAGAATCTACAGATCTTGTGAGGCTTCCAAACGGGTCCATGTAACCCAAAAGGTCCTTATTCCGTTGTGGTGAGGTTGGGGTGAAAGTCGTCAAGTGACCTTTATCTAGATCTTAAGTGGGGGAGTCCTTCCCCAGTGTTCATAGCCAGAGCCCAAAGAAGATAGATGTGTGGAGAGGTGGTCATCACAGCCAGAGAAGGGAGCTTACCTTGGCAGCAGATAGGAGCATTCAGCCAGAGCAGCCCTTGAGGAGAGTGAGTACCCCTGCACCCCTACACCTCAAGTGAAGACTCTTGGAGGCTTAGCACCCGGGACCCAGGAGGCCTTGCAGATCATCTGACTTGGACATCCATAGCTCTGGCCACATGCGGAGGTCACCTGGGGAGTTTCAAAAGCAAGCCATGTCTGGGAACCCCTAGAGATTTCTATTTTAGTGGATCTAGGGTAAGCTTCTGATCTTTATCATGCATTTAAGCCTCAGGTGATTTCCATGATTCACCAAGAACCACTGGTCTTCTACATCCATGGTTCTTTACCCAGGCTGCTGATTGGAATCCACTGGGAAGCTTTCAAAACCCTCCTGCCTGAGTCCCACCTCCAAGATCTTCTGATGGAACTAGGCAGAGAAGTGTCCACATCAAAACTTTCAACCTGTGTGATTCTCACTGGTAACCACGTTTGAGAATCACTGTTGGAGTCTCACCCAACCCTTCCTTCTGTGAAGAAAACTAAGCCTAAGAGAACAGCCTGAGGTTGCAGAGCCAAAAAAGAGCCAGAATTAAACCAAGGACTCTTTCTAGGGTTGAATGAAGACATTTAAAGTAGTTCAGGGCAGATATGGAGAAAGGGAATCCAAGGGACAGGTCTCACCTCCATCTTTGATTGGAGAAGACATTTATTTTCATAATTTGAATGTTGCAGGGTGTCTTGCTGGCCTGAAACAGCAGCGGTACAAAGCTAATAACACTAGTGTCCCCATTTACTGAGCACTGAATGCCTGTTACGCACCTTTCATATATCTGTTGCTCCCAGGTATCTGAGATTATAGCTGAGAAACAGAAGCCCCCACTCAAACCATATGCCCTGCTTGGCAGAACTTGTAGGACCACAGCCACGATGTATGCCAGGACCCCCTTGCTTATGTACAACACCATAGCACCAGACACCATTCCTACGGGAAATAGGAGATGATCAAAACAAATTCATATTTCAATCAGAATTTTGTTCAAGTGGTACTGGAAGGGGAAGTCAGTGACTTATGCATGCGAACAGATGGGGTTCAAGAGAATGAACACCTTCTGTGCTGGAACAGAATTTGAAACTTGTCAAGAATTCCTCAATCTTCTGTGGTCCCTGGGATTTTATCCTGCCTGGGGGAAAAGATGACTGGATTAAGGTATGAATTCTGTCCTGGGGCTCACACCTCCTGCTTGCTCTTTGGCCTTTCCCAGTGCCTGTGCACTCTCTCTTGATTGCCCATGTGAGCCCTCCTGAGGTGGAGAGAAACCAGGGGCTGAAAGACTCTGTATGTAGCCTGCCTCGAGTCCAGCTACCCAGGTAGGGCTGAAAGCTGGAACTCATTATTCCGCATGGGACCATCACCACTGGCGAAGGGCCGAAACAAAAGGCCAACCTGAGTCGCGTGATGTTAGGACTCCAAGAACTATGTAGGGAGACTTCCTTCTCTCTTTGCCCCCATCCTCTGAGTTTCTAATCGCCATCATGATTCCCTTGACAAATATCCATAGAAATGAAGATAAAGACCAATGGAGACACCTAGCATTTTTGCATTGAGTCCTGCAGATGAACTCTTTTCAGGTTTTCATCTTTGTTCTGGCCTTCTGCATACTCTGAGGCCGGCATTAGCATCCCATGAAGTGGGTACCACCAGATACCAACCGATGCCAAACTGGTGAGAAGCAGCTGGTGCCTTGGAACCAGTCTCCTAGGCTGCAGCACCCCTGCTGAGACTGTGCTGAGGGCAGGGAGGAGGAGTCTGAGGTCTGAATACAAAGCAGAGTGCAGGTGCCTGGCTTTCTCTTGCCTTTTAGAAAGACTCAAGAGAGACCCATCGCTCTGGAGGCCTCTGGTGTTTCATCTTTGGTGCAGTACTAAAACACTCTGAAGTGATATTTCCTACAGGAACGCTTGTCATTGTGAGAATTACTTGTAACACTAGAACTGTATTTGCTGCTCTACCCCTTTACAGGTGAATGTCCAAGCAGGTTTTGAACACACCTGTATTAATATGTTGGTAGAGAAACTGCTCAAATTTGTATCACTGCATAAGAATTGCAATTGCTTGTAATATATAAGGTTTCCTTTCTATTTTTTATCTTCCTGTTTTTTATCTTCCTTCCTTTCTTCTTCATATGTTTTGAAGGAAGTTGTAAAAATATTATAGGTTGTATACCACAAAAGAATAGAGTAGGCTTTGTGGCTAATCAGGAAGAGCCTAATTTCTATTTTTCTAAAGAATACTGCTTTTCTAGTTTTCCTGCTTCGGTACCAGGAAATTTACACATGCTGGGTGACTTCATTTACTCCTTAGCAGGCCTCTTGCCTTCTTTTGACTTAGGAATTTAGAGAAAGCATTAGGAGATTCACCGGGAAGAATTGCATATATGCTATATTATTTATTACTATTATTATCTAAAGGGAATATAAAATAGCAAAAAACATTAGAAATGATCTATAACTTCACTAATGTATATATGCTATAAAAGAAATATGTATAATATAAAAGATAACAATAGGAAAGTTAGTTTTGATAGAAACTCCCAATTTCTGCTTTTCATAGATTGGTGGAGTCCTTGCCAGGCATTGTTTCCAACGGTGCCTGCCAGGCCTAGGCCGGGGCTCCAAACAGGATATCTGCAGTGGCCTCAGCAAAGGTTTTAGTTTGTACATCTTTTTCTTAGAGAGTGGTTCCTTCCATAGGCTGCTATAGAAAAGAGAGATTTTTAAAATGTTGAGACAAGGCACCAAGAGAAGAGGATTCCATCCGTGCCTGCTCTGAGCCTGCTCACATTCCACAGTTTATGTGCAGCAACTAGGGCATGTGTTTTTGAAGAAAGTAATACTTGACTAAATTGCTCTCCTGACGTAAACCTGTAATTTAAAAATTACATATATTTAGAGAACAAGTCAAAACAGGAAGCAGATTCCCAAAGTGGATAAAGATATTTATGTGTTAAAATACCTACTACTATCATAGTAGACCTTTGTGGCTATGTTTAAATACAAAAACTCTGAAAAGTACAGAACGAAAAAGCAAGGGGCCAGCCTGCTCACGGGTTTCTGGCCAAGGCTGGCGACTCTCGGAAGGGGCTTTCTCTCCTTGCTGTCCCCTGTGAGGCAGGTTGTGCTGCCCACTGTTCCATGCATCAGGGCTGTTGCAACAGCAGAGTCCTGGTTCAGGCAAACCACAACAGAAAAATGTATACATTTTATGGAGAAACATTTAAGGGGCAGTTAAAAATTGATCTAAAATTCAAAGAGAGGTAGCAAGAAAGGGAGAAGTCAAAAGTTGGGCACATACAAATAAGACATACCCTTAAAAGCCTTTTGACTAATGATTGTAGATGAATCGTCCTAAGTGGGCCTGTGTATAAGTTAGGCCTCTTTGAAAAAAACATCCAGGCACAAATCATTTTTTGTACATTTTTGCAAGGTTCTATATTAATGGAATCTTGTTTATATGCAAAGAAAAGTGAATGTTTAATTTTATTCTTAAGGCTGGGGAAGGACCTGGGTTCGATGTCATGATGGCCCAGCCCTGGGCGCACCAAAACCAGCCATGGTGGTACATGCCTATAATCCCAGCACTGGGGAGGCTGAGACAAGAAGATCACTATGAGTCTGAGCTGCTTAGTGAGACCCCGTACCAAATAAATAAATAAATAAATAAAATTTTGTTCTTAGAGAACCAATCTAGTTGGTGGCACCAGAGGACAAATGGAAAAACCAAGTAAGACATCCAGATCTAAATAATAATAAAGTAGTGTAGAAAACAATGGTGGGTGGTACCAGGAAAGGTCTGTTTTCTACGGTGTAGGACTAAAGTCTGCTACTTCTACCTGGAGAAAGAGAAGCCGCAAACAGAGTGGGCACATGTCCACTGGACAGTGTGGAAAACCTTATCTAAAGCTTTCCTAGTGGTGGCCACCAGCAGATTCACCACTTCTTCACCATTATAGAGCCTTTCCCAAGGCTGGAAGTAAGTAAAGAAGTAGCTGCAGGTGGGCAAGCTTTATACACCGGCTCCATCCCCGTGTCTTCCTGCAGAGCCTGCTGCTTGCTACTCCATGGAGTGCTGTGTGCCAGCGAAGGAGATGTCATCGCTCCTGAAGGATCTTTCACACTATACTACACGAACGTTAAATTCAACTTGGGACTTTTCGAACACTTTTCTTACAGTGTCTTGGAAATAGCAGGTATATAGTAAATATTATTAGATGAGTGAATCAAACATGTTAATTGGTTTTTAATTAATTAATGTCTTGTTTAAGGATGAAAGTGAGCTCTCAGCTTCTTTGGAACCTAGATATATGGTTCCCCTGGACATGGCCGGCACAGTCCTTGGAGGCAGCCTCTCAGATGACTGAGATGATCTTCAACTCCTGTATTCATACACTCCTGACCTTCCTACCCAGAATGTGTCTGAACAAGGGAATTTATTTCTAATGGATAGAATATGGAAAAAGGGACAGATGCCACTTCCAAGATCAGATTTTCAAGGATTCATCTAGCAAATCCTCACCTTTTCCCTCACTGGCAGAAGCCACTTGCCACACTGTGAGCTGCCTAGTGGAGACATCCACGTGACACAGTATCCAGAATGGTCACTGGCCAATGGCTGGCCAAGAAGTGAGAACTTTAATCTGAAAGCCTGGGAGAAACTGAATCACACCAAGAGTGAGTGAGTTTAGAAATAGATTCTCTCAAAATGAACCATGATACATTGCTGGTGGGAATGTAAATTAATGCAACTATTACTGGAAGACAGCATGGAAGTTTCTTTTTTAAAAAAAGTTACATATTTTGTACAGAGTCTCACTATGCAGCTCAGACTTGTAGTGATCCTCCTGTTATCAGCCTCCACAGTGCTAGAATTATAGGCATATGCTACCACACCTGGTCTTGGTGGCTGGCTCAGCATGCCCAGGGTGGGGCCAGTACAGCATGTGGTGCCAGAGATTAAACCAGGGTCCCTGAGCTTGCTAAGCAAGCACTTAGATTGCTGAGCTATCTTGCCAGCCAGGAACCTTCTTACAAAAGTAGAAATAGAGCTGTTATATGATCCAGAAATTCTATTCCTGGGCCCATATCTAAGAGAAACGAAGTCAACACACAACATAGATACTTGCATGCCGTGTTTATTGTAGCATTATTCACAATAGCTAAGATCTGGAGCCAGCATAGGTCCCCATCAACAGATCGGGTGGAGGAAATGTGGTGGATATCTACAGTGGAGTGTAATTTGGCCACAAAGAATGAAATCTCATCTGCTTCAGGAAAATAGGTGAGACTGGAAGACATCATGCTGAGTAAAATAGCCATGTGTAGAAAGAAAAGTATCATGTTGTTTTCTCCAAAGCAGAAAAACAGCAAAACAAAGATGATCTGAAGGTAGAAAAAGGAGAACTAGAAGAAAACAGGGGAAAAGGGACACGGTGGACAGGGAGAGGAGGCAGACATGCCCACCAGCCAACACGTGCATGTACAGAAATGCTGCCGTGAAACTCATTAATCTGGTTATCGGCATGCATTAATAATAATAATTAAAAAATAGTTTCTCTTTCTGCTGAGCCTTCATATGAAATGGCAGCATCCTTGCAGCCTACTGTGAGATTTTGTGAGACAATTATCCAACGAGCAGATTCCTGATCCGCTGAAATGGTGAGATAATAAATGTTTGTTGTTTTAAGCCTCTGTTTTGAGGTAATTTGTTCTATGCAATAAATAACAATTAAAAAGCCCACATAGAATAGTACAAATTATTCAGTTATTATTAGTTGTTGAAACTAAAGTATCAGGTAAGAGAGATGGCTCAGTGGTCTAAGTGCCTGCCTGACAAGTGGAAGGATCGGAGTTCAATCCCTGGTATCACATACCATGCAGTGCTGGCCTCGGACACCAATCCAGCCACTGAAACCAGATGTGGTGGTGCACGCCTGTAATCCCAGAGCTGGGGAGGCTGAGACAGAAAGATCACTACGAGTCTGAGCTGTGTAGAGAGACCCTGTGCCACATAAATAAATAAATGGTTAAAAAAAAAAAGAAAGAAACTGAGATACCAAAAGACTTAAACACGTTTTCCCTAGCCCCCCAGAGAAGCAAAATAAAAATGTCTTTTAGATAAATAGCTGATGCCCAGACTTAACTTTTCCTAGACAAAAGAAAAATTTGACGACATTTTGTATGAAATAATAGTAGTAGAACCTATGAGGTTGGTAGACTTGTGCCACCACCCTTACCTCCCCTCCAATTCCTTTATTTATTTTATTTTATTTTTTGTATTTTAGGGAAGGGTCTACAAGGTGTGCAGGGTCTCACTACCTGATTGGACTCATAGTGATCCGCCTGTTTACAGCCTCCCAAGAGCTGGGATTACAGGCATGTGCCACCACCATACCCAGTCTCAATTGCTGTCTCAGGATGCCCATGAGGGTGGGGCTGGCACGGCAGGCCCAGGGATGGAACCCGCGGCCCCTGTGCCTGCTTGCAGGTGCTTTAATGTCATGAGCTATTTGGCCGGCCCTCCAATTCCTTTTTTTAAAAAATTATTTATTGATTTACTTTTCTGTTTGTGTGTTTGGTATAGGGTCTCACTATGCAGCTTGGACTCGTGGTGATCCTCCTGTTTTGGCCTTCCCAGCACTGGGATTACTGGCATGCACCACCACACCTGGACTCAGTGGCTGGCTCCATGTACCCCAGGGGTGGGGCTGGCAAGGCATGTGGGACTGGGAATCGAACTCTGGTCCCTGCACTTGCCAAAGCAGGTGCTTAGTCTGCTGAGGTATCTCGCTGGATCATTCAATTCCTTCTTATTTTATTTTTTTTATTTATTTTTTAAATTTTATTTATTTGTGTGTGTGTGTGTGTGTGTCCCCAGCTCAGCCCACCAGGGGGTGGGGCTGGCTGGCATGTGGTGCTGGGTGATTGAACCGCGGT
>NDGM011256384.1:19616-30438 GCA_002564305.1 Octomys mimax
AAGCTTGTTCTAAGTAGGTGCTTTAGACCACTGAGCCATCTCACCAGCCCTCAATTTCTTTTTAAAACCTCTTCAAAGAGTGACAATTCTTTGCTGGGCTTTGGCACAGGGAATAGTATTCCTTTACCAAGGTAACCTTCTCTTTGCAAAAGAAAGGGTTTCCAGGCCATCAGTGTGCATCCAGATAAACTGAGACAGTGGGCACAGGGAGGAAAGCCCTCAATGACCAAGCCGTCTTCTTTCTTCCTGGCATGCTGTGAATTACATTACCACTTTTTTCATTCTTGAAAACCTTGTTCCCAAATTGACCATGCTTCAAGAAGCACATTCTTAATTACCCTTCCTTCTTACCTAATCAAGTGGAAAGAAAACCTATTATAAATGCAAGAGGAGTATTTTCCTTTCTAGTGATGTGTTTAACTAGGACCCCTGCATTCTTTCCATAAAAAATAACATGGTTCTAAATTATCACTTATGTGATTGAAGACAGAATTTGGATATAAAAATGCTTCACATTAACCAAAACAACTTAAAAAATTCCTTGAAGAAATCTCACACACACTGGAAAGAAAGAAAAGAAACTCACATTTTAAAATTCAAACTTTCTGGTCTATATATAGAGTATGCCTTTTTAAAATCCATTAAGTACATCATAAAAGAAAAGCATTTGAATCTTGCGGGAGCCCTTATACTTGATGATCTTGTTGGGAAGCTGACCTTGGACAGGCGCCAATAGAAAGTGGTTTGATAACAAAGAGTGATAGCAAGGTTTTCATATCTTGAGTGGTCAGCAAATAGGGAACAATAAGTCTTGCATTCAAAGAAAACTCTCACCTTTTGGGAGAAGATACTAACTCTATACAGGACTGTCACTCATCCTTTGACTCAAGGCCGGCATAGCTCCATGTGTCAGCTGTGGGCTGACACAGTGACAACCACTGGATCAACAATATGTTGTGTAGATGCCACAAGCGAGTGTTCCAGTAGATCCTTGCCCTTGTGCAGCACAATAACCCTGCCAGGCAAACATTACTTCTCATTGCAGGAAGGGGTCTGAACATCAGGAAATCTGAGCAACTTCTCTTAAGTTATTTAGCTAGGGACAGATTGAGTCCAGATTCAAACTCAGGTCCTTTTGTTTTAAAAGTGTGGATACTCTTGACTGTGCTGTGTAGAGTCCTAAGCTCTGGGCTGCAAAGATGTTGAAATCAAGGTTTTTAGGCCCACAGCTTTAATCCATGCTGGTGACACACTGCCGCCCTTAGTCAGAGCATGCACCCAAGCTCAGCGCCGAGCCAGGAGCACCAAGGAATGGCTTTCTTGGGGCAGTGTCTACAAAACTAAGACTGAGAGGGGAGGCCTCAAAACCATGAATATTTGAGAAAGGTCAGAGAGTTACTAGTAGGATTCCCTCTCCCACAGTATTTCTCAGAGAGAATCCCAGCTCATTTGTCAATCTTCCCCAAACAGCTCACATGCACATGTAGAATAACAACACGTTCTATGAAAAGGCCTTCTATATCCCATGTCTGTTCCTTTTTATTAAGTATCCTGAACATACAAACATTTCTAACCTATTAGATAATAATGTGGCTTTTTTCCCATTATAATACTGTGAAGCATTATAAATAGCAATGGTGATATTTTGTGTCATTTCCCCAGAAAATCAAATAACTTCAATGCTTCCTCAAGAAATTATTAAGATACCCTGCTTTTAGGGGAAATATCAGTGTTTTTTGGCTAAGTTCAAAGGATGAACATGAAAAGGTAACACATGCTTGATCTAGTTTCAGCTTTCTGCATTGATTCGAGCTCCACTTGCTCATGCCCCTCAGACTATTTTATTATCATTGGACAGAAAGTCAATCTACCTACAAGTATTTATTTACTGCCAATTACAAGTCACATTATGCACATTTTACCCTGTCAGCCTTCTTTATTTATGGTGAATGTCTTGTATTTCCTGTCATTCTTCTGGAGATTTTTCTCTTCATAGCTTCTATTTTCCCTCATTAATCCTTCAAAACCCCTGGGAGGTAAGAGTGTGCATATAATTTCCTCCTTATTCTAAAATACTGTTTAGAGCTTTGCTTTGAAATTGCTTTTAGGGTAGAATGTTTGGCTCTCTTAAGTGAACCTATAATAAACACTGTTGAATTCTCTCCAAATTACCTCGAAGAATTACCTGCTTATCTGGAAGAACCATCAGTGTAATTTTAGGGGATTTTGTTTTTATTCCTCGGCTCCGAGTCTTTGAACTTCTTTGCTGTCATTTTTCAGTCTTTCCACAGGAAGGGCTCTGCTAAGAACGGGCACTCTGCAGCACTTTCCCTTATAAATGCCGAAGACAGTGTTTTTGTTTCTACTTTGGTACATGTGATTCTAGCTCCAAAGGAAGCAAGATTTCCAAGATTAGACAGTTTAGTCTGGAAAGGAGACTAGTTAAAGGGAGTGTGATTAAAAGCTACTTAAGGTTTTGAGAATGCTTGTGAAAACTAAGTGATCCATTTTCGACCTTTCAAAAAAACTCAGCAAGGAAATGCTCCATGAACGAAACCACAGACTTAAATCCAATTATACATTTCTTTTACAGCCTTGGAGATAAGCACCACGATGAGCTCTCTTTTGCAGAGAAAGGAAGGAACTGAAAAGATCCTGCCTAGGGTCCTAGCATTGGAAGCAGAGGAGTGAGGTGTCAGACATACGTGGTCGGAAGCCCAAGCTTCTAACCTTTGTGGTATTTTGAGGATGGGCTCACTGCTCTTGATAGTTACCTAACACCATCAATCAGGATTTTGTAGTTACCAGTTGCACCAGAAATGCTTAGCCGTCCTTCCTGCCGATTCCTACTACCATGATCTGGCACAGTGAAGGGGCTTCAAAGGAGAAGCACTGGTGGACTGGGTTGCAGCCTATCTCTTCTAGTGCATGCCCCGGGGAAATTATCTAATCTCTCTAAACCTCAGGGCTGTTATGTGTTGAATAAAGATATTAATGTAATTGCCTAGAAAATTCAACAGGAGGTTGAAGGATTACCACCATGTTCTCTGAATATTAGCTATCGTATTTATTTCCTCAGAGAGAGTTAAGAAAGTAGTAAGAGAGGAGGTGATGTTGGTGATAGGGTAGTGGAGATAATAGAGGGGGTATTTCATTTACTTTTGTCAGTGTGGAACTGGTGGTGAGAGCACAATACTTTTACAGACTTTCCTGTTGGATGGATTTATAAACATTAGTGAAAAAAGTCTCCAAACTAATTTAGGAATCCTCCTACCCCCTTAGACTGCTAACCAATGATTTAGAATAATGTGGTGGATCTTCAGTTAAAAAGATGAATCCAACTGTGAAGTCAAGTGGTCAGTAACCACCAGGACAGGGTTCCAGTTCATCTGTACCAGATATAGCAAAGGGAATGTAAAATTAGGAACATGGATTAGAAATACATCTCACTGTGTATGCACAGGAGAAGCTCACTGTGGATTCTTAAATCAAGGTTAAGAGCTCCAGTGGCCACGGCCTGAAGAAACAGAGAGAGATACCAGAGTGGGGATCTGACTCAGTGTTCCTGTGCCAGTCGTAGGCCCATAGCATTGCTAGGCCAACATTCCTTCACCGATGACCAGATAGTACTGACTATAAAGGGCTGATAAGTGTATTACCACGCCCGGTCTCAATTGCTGGCTCAGAGTGCCCCAGGGGCAGGGCCAACATGGTAGGCCTGGCCATTCCACCCCCGACCTGGGCACCTGCTTGTAGATGCTTTAATCCACGGAGCTATTTGGCCAGCCCTTGACTGCTTTTTAAAGAGGTAGAAGAATCTGATCCAACTGACCATGGTGTCAGGGGACAGCCCTTGGAAGAGGAAGAGGAAGTAAACCAGTGCTTCTAGCCCTTCCCTCCAATTCATCTTCTCAGGGCAGGTTCAAGTGCTGAGGCCTGACCTTTTGGAAAATCCCAGAATTTCATCTGTCCCCCTGGCCACTACTCTAAAGTCTTAGGTCCAAGAGCAGCAAAGTGGCCATGGAAAGCAAGAGCAGTGGATCTTCCTGCATTTCCAGAGAGTGGCACTGGGTCCCACACCAGTCTCTTGGAGTTTGCTCCATTGCCTGGAGAGCAGACAGCTCTGAATAAATTGGCATTCACTGCCACAAACATTGTCCAGCTGAAGCTCAGATGATGGAGATGACTGCAAAGTGCTAGCAAAACCATTGCAAATGGCTACAAATCTGTATATATTTTCCAGGGAACAGAAGCTTTCCAGTGAGAAAAATTTTCTTCTAGGAAATGGTTTTCAGCTGTCTTCTAAAATTAAGAGGGAGTTTAAAAAGCCAGTTATAGTTTCCATGTTTTTATATGCTTTAGGAAATAAATCAAGGGAGTATTTTTTTGGATGAAAATTTTACCTCAGGATAATTGTGGATTTACATTCAGAAATAACATAAGGAGATCCACAGTCACTTTCCCCCAGTTTCTGTCTTGCACAACTTTCATACACTCTCACAACCTGGATGTTAACATTGGTACACTCAAGATAGAGAACACTCAGTCACCACAAGATGCCCCATGTGGCCTTCCACAGCCACACTCCCTCCTTCCACTCCCTTCCTGTTCTAAGCCCTGCTCACCACAAGTCTGTTCTCTGTTTCTGTAATTTTGCCATTGAAAAATGGTACATAAATGGAATCATTCTGAATACACTCTTTTAGATATTGCCATTTTTTCACTCAATAACTCTCCAAAGATTCATCCAGGTTATTATGGATATCAATGGCTCATTTCTTTTTATTACTGAATGTAGTGAAATAGATGACTGGATGTGCCACAGTTTCTATAACCATTATGCAGAGAAAGACATCTGGCTTCTTTCCAGTGTGGGGTCATTAGGAAGAAAGCTGCTATAAACATGCATACACAGATTTTTGTGTGAGCATAAGTCTTTATTTCTGAGGATTGTAACAGTGTGAAATAAACTTCCTTAAGCCATTAAATATCTGGGTCTTTGTTACAGTAGAGCTGTACTCTCCACCTACTCATCTTAAGTAATGGATGGCTTCTTGTGATCATAATGGCTACTGATTCTTCAGTACTTCTTCTATGCAGATATAATCTGTAACTGCACTGCAACAGAGTACTTAAAATATGCCAGATGCTACTCTACATTCCACATATGCAAATTTATGTAATCCACCAAATCATCCTGTAGCTCAAGAACTGTGTTTTCTATCATCTCACAGATGAGGACCTGGAGGCACAGAGATAACTTACCAAGGACACAGGTGGGATGCCTGAAGTTGAAATGAAAACAGAAAGGCTGATACTAGAGCCCCAGCTGTATCTACTATGTTATATTGCCCTTCTGTTCATCTGAGTCTTTGCAAAATCTTTGTGAATAACATTTGCAATTTCAAAGGAAGACCCCAAGAAACTTAAACCCTCATCTCTACCATGGCTGGGGTAGGTTAACTAAGTCTAAAATATCACTTTTATTTCTGAGTGGCAGGAGTTTCTGAGTGTGAGAACTGCATCTATCTCCAGATTTACCAAATGATCCTGCCACTGAGGCAATGCTGAATTGCTGGGGCTCTGTCCTTGCGGAGGTCTTGCCCAGTAAGACCACCAACCTGAGCAACAAATGGGAACTCACTTTCTAGGCAGAGATGCAGCCCAAGAGGAAGGGCTTTGAGCTGACTGTGCCCATGTGTTTCTCCCAATTTTTAGCATTTGAAAAGATGACATTCTATCTGTCCAGAAAGTAAAACTAGAAAAATGTGAAAGCAGACTGTTTTAGAATTTCTTTTTTCTAATAACTCGGAGGAACTGGTAGCATTAGGATATGTTCTAATATCTAAAATGCATGTTAATATATAAATATATTACATGGTAACATAATAATATATAATATAACAACTATATCACATGTAACATATATAACACATATAACATATAATATAGTATAATATAATATTAATATTATATAATATATTACCTATTACTGGCAATATTGTACTCTCATTTATGGGAATAGCAGTGATCTGGGCTGAGGATTAGAGAAGTTTACCTGTTTGTTCAAGATCACAAAGCGAATTTCCGTCGGAATTAAGACTTAACTACATAATGTATTTCATTTCTTCTAATCCCAATGACTGATATTCTATTCTACTCCCAGACACAGACCTAAGGATTGTAACATTAGTGTGAAATAAACTTCCTTAAACTATTAAATATCTGGGTCTTTGTTATAGTAGAGCCCTAGGAAAACCCCTACTGAAGAGGCTTCCATGAAAAAGAGGAGATGTTCCACTGGAACATATTGTCAGATATACTGCCACAAAAGATAAATAAATCTCAGAAAATCTTTCCAGATCAAAGCAGACCATCAACAAGATAAAAAAAAAATCTTACTTTGACTAATTAAGTTAAGCCAGAGTTAAAACAGTAAAAAATATGTCTGGAAGATTATTTTCAAAACCTGTACTTTATAACAGGAAAAGAGAAATTGAAATGATTAGTCTGTAATCATCTTTGTTAAAATAGAAGTCATGCATGGTCACATGGTAGGGAAAGGATAGGACATGTGATACCCTCATATCTGTCCTTTCAGGGAGCCACTGACTCCAGGACTCCACAGGCTGACACTTGGTATCATCTGCTAGAACTATAGCCGTCCTCTCCTAGAAAGTAAATACTGCTTGGATAGGTCCTAACTCCAAAGTGATGTCAGAATCAGAATGAGAATTGAATAGCATGACCTTCACAAGCTGGTCTGATTCAGGATTTTAGAAGATGTCTACATGAACTCTCATGGTGGAATCAGGAGGCTTAAAATGAGTGTCAACAGAGCTGCAGCTGGGCAAGTGACCAGTGCTGGGGCAAGAGACAAGGGAGGAAAGAGAGGGCTCCACGCAGCTCACAAGCTCACATTCATGTTAAGCCACTTTTGTTAGGGTAGCTCTCTCTCTCTCTCTCTGTCTCTGTCTGTCTGTCTCTCTCTCTCTCTCTCTCTCTCTCTCTGTCTTTCTCATTCATTATGTTGGACATTCACAAGGGGAATGTCTTTTTTTATTTCAGAGCAATGGAGGAAGATGTTCTGACAGTGCCCTTAAAAATTCCAAAGCTACAAAGTTGCACATACCTTAACCTGCTGCTCACTGTGCTTTCTAATTCTTATAAGGTCTCTGTGGAAAGGTACATACAGAACCTGCTGGTAACAAAGTAGTTGCATCTTTCCACAGGCAGGTAAGCTATTCAAACTGCCTCGTACTGCATGGACAATGTGAAATCCTCTGTATTTGGAGGCCTGACATGCAGACTGCTTTCCCATATTTCTGGTAAGAGGTATTTAGAAAAGGAAGGAGACCATGATTGGAAAAGGGAGAAGGAAGAAAGACTGAGGAAGAGAGAGAAGGAAGAGAAGGGTAAGGAAAATAGGAGAGAGAAGGGAGGGGAGGAGGAAAGAAAGGAAGGAGGGAAAAACGTGGAGGGAAGGGGAGGCAATGGAGAGAAAAATCGCATACAGCTATTATGCTTACTGATATGGCTGCGTTGAAGCTATTCTTGTTTTCTACTCATTCCACATCCTTTTTGTTTCTCTTCTCCTCCTCTTTTGTTTTTCTTAATCAATGTAATGTTTTTATTATTCTGTTTTGGCTCCTCTGTTGACGTTTCAACTGACTTCATGGTTACCCTAAAAATGGTAATAGGCACATTTCAGCGCACCATGTATTTTCACATAATATTTAGTACTTCTAAATATATACGGACCTTACAAAATGTAATTAAAGTTAGTTTCTCAGTATCCTATATTTTGTTTTATCTTTTGCTCTCACATATGCTATAAATAAAAGTATAAATGTAGTATGTGTTCACGTATACATAGTCTCTGATATTTACCTAGCGTTTACGCTTTCCTGTGACTTCGGTTTCTTCTAGGAGACCCAGAGTTTAATTTGGCATGATACCTTTTTACTCAGATAATCATCTTTAACATATCTAGTGTACATCTCGTCAGTAGTATCTCTGCTTTTCCTGTGAATATATCTTTATCTGAATCTCTCTTTTGATTGAAAGGTATTTGCTCAGGATACGGAACCCTAGGTCATTTGTCTCATTATTTTTGCTTTTAAAGATGCAATCTTGGCCCAGCAAGATAGGTCAGCAGACTAAAGCACCTCCTTAGGCCAGCTTAAGCAGGCTTAGGGACCACGGTTCAATCCTCAGCATATGTTCTGCACCAGCCCCACCCCCAGGGTGCTTGGAGTTGGCTAGAGTCCAGGTGCAGGCCTGTAATCCCAGTGTTGGGAAGGCTGAAAGCAGGAGGATCATCGCGAGTCCGAGCTGCATAATGATACCCTGCAACAAACAAACATGAAAAAAAATGCATATATAACATAAAAAATAAAGAGGCAATCCCACTTTGACTGTAGGTGTGAACTGCCACTTTATTACAACTAAAGAAATATAATGAAAGTGAGGGCATATGTCTTAAATTGCTTTCCTTGCTCATACTTGACTGGCTCTTACACACAGTGGTATAGTAGAGGGATACTGCAGAGAAGAAATGGCTCGTGGCTGGCAGACGACAGCAAAACAGTGAAGCACAAACAACAAGCAACAAGTGACAAGTGGCTCCTAGAGCCATGGAGAATAATTTCCAAAGTTCAAAATTTAATCAAGAAACTACCAACATTTTCCCAATTAGATTTTTAAATTACTGCATTGTGGACAGATGACTCCTTTTCCTCCTTTGTTTTCCCCTTTCTTTCTGTCCCTTGTATCTTACCCAGGCCACCCAACCTTAGGGCAGGTAGCACTCACACCCAGGTGGAGGCAGCTTATTTGTGGCCTTGCACCACGAATCAACCTCAGCACCATACCCTCGATCCTGCAGCACGCTAGTTCTAGCCACCTCTGAAAGTCCCACCTGTGACTTTATGTGGCTTTGCGAGCACCTCCAGACACAGCCACAACAGAACGTATATGATTGTGCATATCAGGTTATGCGAGTGTGTCACACACAGTAGTGGCAACTGCACTTCTAGAAGCTCTCACTTCCGAGTGGCCTCTCAGGAAGCACTCGGCTGTGATATCGCTTCATGTGGCAAAAAACTGCAGCTGGCCTCTGGAAGCTGAAGATGACACGAACATACAGTCACCAAGAAGGGCATTTCAGTGATCCAACAGCCACGCAGTACTGAAGTTGGCCAACAAACGCAGACATTGAGAAATGTATCCTTTCTTAGAGGAGAACCCAGCCATGGCTGACCCTTAAGTTGCAGAAGGGCCAACTACACTATGCCCAAACTCCTGACTTACCAGAATTGTAAGATAATGAGTATGTGTCATGTTTTAAGTCAATAAGTTGTAATAAGGCTGTGCCACATGAGATGGTTAATACAGATCTTAGCACTAGCAGTGAATTGCATATAACAAATACATAAGAATTCAGGAGTGGCTTTGGACCTGGGAAGTACAGTCCTGAAAAATTTTAAAGAAAATCACTGCTTGAAGTTTGTTTGGAAGTTTGTTTGAATAAGGACCGACCTAGGTCCTGGCACATACTAAGCAAATGGCCTATCCACTGAGCTACATTCCCAACCCAACTGTGGAAGCCTCAAATGCCTTAGGCTGACAGTGAATAGAAGCATGATTTTCAAGATCCTCCAATGAAGAAACAAAAAAGCGAGAGATATTGGAAACTGAAAAGGGAGTAATTCTTTTAACCGAGTAGCAGGAACCCATATTAACCCATCTTTCTGGAAACTATGTAAATAGCAACACTTAGAAGAATTGAACTACTAAAGATATCTGTGAACAAAGTGTTAAAGGATCATTTGAGTCCATCTTGCTGTTCATACTATTCTATGTGAAGATGGAGATAAATTGGAGAGAAAACTGTCAAACTAAAGGACAACCAAGACCTGGTGATTTTGAAAATTCTTAGCCTTCTCCAAAAAGCAAAATATGTTAAAAATTGAGGGACAGCTTCCAAGTACTCTGAAAAGTGCACCAATGAGGAAGAGCCAAGAGGGCCAAGTATAATCTCCCACTAAAAAAATCTCAGAAAGATCAAAAGGTCAGAGTACTCAGCCATAAAAAAGGGCCTCTTCAAGAGATTAAAGCATGCCTTGGAGCTTCTCAGTCAAACCAGACAAGGAAAATTAAATGCATTGTTCTTCAGCTACCTCAGCAGAAGAGAGGTAGAAAAATGACTTTTTCCAAAAGGTCCGTGGGTGGAGAATTGTCTAATGGAGTGAGCCCTGAGGAAACTCATGGAGGAGGCCCATACAGTTCTTGAGAAAATTCTTCTAGAAGAAATACTGCTGGCTTGGACCAAAGGAAGGACAAACTGATGAGAGACCATTATACCCAGTTCTATGGGCAGGAAGCAAGTTGATGAAACCACTCAGCTCCACATAGGAGCTAATTCTTATTTCAAAAAGGAAGAATGATTCAACTGGCAAAATGAAAGTCCCAGAGGCATGTCCTAGAGCCACAGAGAATAATTTCCAAAGTTCAAAGTTTAATAAAGGAACTCTCAGTGTTTGCCAGGTAGATTGTGGAATTGCTGTATTGTGTACTGATGACTCCTTTTTATCTTCCATTATCTACAGGTGATTCTATGGTTGTGCTAGGTGTTTGGGGGAGGGCACATTGACTCTTGTTTTTCAGATTAATAAAATAAGAGGAGCTGCATCCAGGACAGTCTTTCTGTTCTGCAAATCAAGACAGTGCTCATTTTTATTTCATTTGCATTATTTTGGATGAGAATCTGTCTTGTGTGCTGCTGTGCTCTGTAACTAGTCTTTCCTTTTTTTTTTTTTTT
>NDGM011256389.1:0-12837 GCA_002564305.1 Octomys mimax
AAAAAAAAAAAAAAAAAAGAATTAAAAAAGAAGTTCAGGTTATGAAATCAAATCTTGACCCTGAGATATACTATACGTTAGATCTAAAATATTGCACAATTCTCATACGTTCAATGTGGGGTTTTGGAAAAGGGATTGAATGAGGGTCACTATACTGTGTCCGCTGGTGAATGACTGCACGCACTGCTCTGGAGTGAGGTTGCTGTGCAGGAAGCGGTGACTGGGCGCGTGCTTTTGGAGGCCTTGCCTCTTGCTCCGGCTCTGGCTTTTGCTCTGATTCTCAGCTTTCACGAGGGGAGCAGCTCTTCTCAGTCATCACCTTCCAACATGCATTTGTGCTCTGGACACAGCCCGCCGCCCTCCGAGTCCAGCGGAACAGCAAGCAAGGGAGCCTGCCTCCTTTGAGCTGCAGGTCCATGGTGCTGCGCCCTAGCGGCTGGAAATGCGCATGCGTTACCAAGGGTCTTTGTGCCTCGCTTTTTTTTTTTCCCTCATAATTGAGGATAATAACAAAAAACTAAAACAGTATTTTAAACATTAAATGTGATGTAAGCATCAATATATACTAGAAATTATGAACCATTGATATGTATTTGTCTAAGTATTTAAATATATATGCAGATATTTCTAAAATCTATGCCAACAAATCAATTTGTAAAAGTGTTTGTACAATAATAAACCACATTTGCTTTTTCTTAGTTTTCCTCTTTTAAACATGCATGTGGTCTGCTTCTTCTGTTTCACTACGTTACCTTTCTTTTGCACTAAAGTATGCATTTTACATGAATTACAACACTGTGTCCAACACTGTACACCCTTTCCCAAGCTTATTAATGATATATAGGTGCTACAACCTCTGTTATATCCAAATATTCCAGCTATCACTTTGTGACCTATAAGATTTCATAGATATATGTTTATAGAAGTTCTTTCTAGAACCACAAACAACCAGAACAGCTTTTGTTCTTGGTCTGTGTCAGTCCATCTGTCACATATGCGTCATTCATGCCTCTACTCTGTCTAGAATCCTTATGCTCGTTACTTGTGGAAGGATGGATGCTAACTACGTCCACTCAGGGAGCAGCTGAAACAGCCACCCTGCCTTTGCAGCACCAGCCTCGGCTATTCTATGTACACTCTCTGTCTCTCCTAATGTGCCTCTTCTTTTTAGGGTTACATCAGAGGCTTCCTAAACACCAGCAAACACTTTAAACTTCGACTGCGTCCCCTGCACATCTTGTCTTCACTTCTGGAAGGAGCCGTCTTTTACTGAATTTCAAAACACAGATGACTGTGAAATTCTTTAGTTTTCTGAGTCTGGTTTCTCAAAAGCACAAAACTGTTGCTTAGGCAATACTGATCCTTTCAACTCTCAGCCACTTGTCCAAATCTGCAGAGTGTTGGCAATGACCAAGGTCTCCTTTATTTGATAGTTTTTCTGACAGCTAATAAGAAATAAAAACCTTGAGCTCTTAGTTCAAATCCTAGGGGATACGTATCTAGATTACTAGAACCACATTCACATATGGCAGTAATTGGCAGGCTTTTTTAGGTGAGCATAGCATTATTTCCAAATCTCAGTGGATGCTTGAATAATTCCTTGGTGCTAAATAGGAGCACTCTTAAGTAATGCAAGTATATACCATTTTTTCTTTCTGGGCCATTATTACTTTTTTCAAATGGACTTTTTAATAATATGTGCCAAAACATATATAATGCTACCAATGTTCTAGACTTTTACATATGCCTGTTGCAACCTCCGGAGGCATATTGCAGTTGAAGTCTGCATAAGACATTATAGATTTAATCTAGCAGAAGATAATGTTTATACATGGAAGTACCATAACTCCAGGAGCAGTGGATCAACGCTGTAAGTAACTTTCCATCAAGAAGCTTATTGTAGTTGATTCAATGCCACTTTAACTAAGCCTCCCAATCCCTGTCATTTTCTTTCAGGAAGCAGAGCATTCGCACTATTGTGGTTGCGGCACTTATTACTTTAACATTGGAATTCATTTTGCTATTTGGTGCATATATTTATACTTCTAAATCTGCTGCTTTTTGCCTTCCAGTTTCTAAAGGTCTGTTGCACTCATTTGTCTTCTCCTGCAACCTCTTTCTGTTTGTTCACACTTGGTGATAAATGTACCCTGACTTATGGTAACCAGCGAAGAAGGAGGAGCTTATCTTGTGGAGCTTCTGGAGGAAGATCATACATATACAGCAAGTGCTGTGCTCACATATTCCAGAGTTGACTTGAGGGCGTGGTATCAGAACTCACTGTACAGGGGCCGGCAAGATAGCTTAGCAGACTAAGTGCCTGCTTAGGCAAGCGCAGGAACTGCGGTTCAATCCCCAGCGCCACATGCTGCCCCAGCCCCTCTGCCAGGCGTGCTGATCTGGCCAGAGTCCAGGCATGGTGGCACATGCCTGTAATCCCAGTGCTGGGGAGACTGAAAACAAGAGGATCACTATGAGTCTGAACTGTGTAGTGAGACCCTGTAACAACCAAATACATAAAAAAGTTTATCATAGAGCAAAAAATACTTTGTCGAACTGTGGGCACAGCTTCCCCAACAATACGTGCTTCTACGTGAGAGTTTCCCTAGGTTGGAAGGAAAGGCCTACGTTCCCATTCTGATGACCTTGTTTAGCCAAGTGCTGTGTAACACTGGGGGAGGGTCTCCCCGACCCCACAGTGCAGAAGGGCAGTGGAAATAGACCTGACGCTCGCCCTTCCCCACCTCACATGCTGCTGCCATCAGCTCACTGCACAGGATCTTAACAGCAGCTAGCAAATCAGTCATTGGTCAATTCAACCTGGGACCCGTGTGCTTTTGATAACATTCAGCATTGCGTACATGTGTGGATAGAAGGGAAGCTGAGAACAGTGTCACAAGTGATACTCACTTCCTCAGGGAGAAGAAGCAAAAGAAGCAAGCATTGCCTTGGCAAAGTTCATCTTGTGTCATTCCTTCCTCTGATTCTTGCATGTACGTGATTGACTTTTCAATAACCAAGATTGCATTGATTCTATTGTAAGATTCATTTTTTTTCAGTTGTACTATCTAGACAAATTTAGAACAGCTAGTTGTGGAGAGAGGTTGCTGCTTATACATGGACACAGTACTTTCAGTGAACAGTGACACTTAGCAAGTTATAAAAATGCCCTTTTCAGATGCTGCATTAAACTTCCTAATATCTTTATGGTGTATATTGATATTCATGGCTGGGAAACTAAAAACTAATTTTTGTTAACCAAAAGTCTAAATAGAAGGATGAGTATGCAAAAATCAAAACCTATTTCCATGAAGTCCCTGGTTTAAAAGTATACAGCAGTATTGTTTTATATAAAATTCCATATCCCAGTCAAATAGGATCCTTCATTTATTTGGCATTGTTCTCCCAGGATAGAAAAAAATTTGCAAGATGATTCGTTCAATGATTGCATTGAAAAATATATTTTCCCTAAAGCAAAGATAATATTCCTATAGTGAGTTTTAGTTTCTTATCTCAAGCTCCCTTTTCATTTGCTGAATTTCTATTCCTTTGTGTCAACTATAACTTGAAAATTAAACACCTTTTGGAGACTGGGGAAGAGCACAGGACGAACACTATTCTGACCGCAGCTGGAGGCCACTGAAGGGCCGCTGCATCAGATGAAGTGAAAGGCTGGGGCGTCACGGGAAGGTGACAGCAGGGGCTGGCACTTCCGGCCTGTTCAGCCCATCACTTTATTATTTTCTACTCGGATTCTTGTAAATGCACGCATGTCTTTCCTCTAAATATTACTAATCAAACTTGTAATCTAAATGAGGAGTAAAAGAATAAGTCACTGTACAGAATTATGCAAATTGTTACTTATCAAACTGTATCTTGTTCTCAGAATTTTGAACATCTTGAATATAGCTGTTCCTCAAATACATACTTTTTGTCATAATACAAGAACTTATTTTAAAATCGTTTGTATATATATATATATATATATACACATAATTATGTATAACTGAAGTTTTTTCTACATGTATTTGTAGGAAGCATATTAAGGTAAGATGTTACAATATGAAACTCCTTTTTTAGTATGTGACCTTTTTGTAACTTTAACATGCATGCAATATTCATGCTCCTATTCTAGATCATTGTGTCGCTTTAAGGCTCTTGTGCCTTTTAAACAGTAAATTTTTCAAAATGGGAAAATATGTTCTATATAGCCTTGCATGCTAAATTTTCTGACAATAAATAATACAAAATTCATATTAGTACCTATTCAAGTGAATTCATTGAAATCCCTATATACCTATGGGGTGTGTGTGTCTGTGTGTTTATGTGGGCAATTATTTATACTATCTGGTACACAAACCACAATAACAACTTCCTTCTCAGCCACAGCTAGCTGTCTGTCTGTCTGTCTGTCTGTCCATCTGACTATCATCAGTCTTTCTCTTATTCCCAAAGAATTGTGCACTGAGTTAGAATTCCACCACTCTGTGCAACTTCACCATTTCTGGGAAGAGGTGGGCATGTGATTTTGACATTTTGACTCCACAAAACTGTTTGAATATAATTAACACAGTATAAATATTTGTGTGTGCTGCTGCGAGGTTTTCAATATAGATTCATTAAGAAAGTTCAAAACTAATCTAAAGTCTTATAATATAGCTCCATTATCTTTATTGTTTCTAATTTTTATTTATTTATTTATTTTTTTGGTGGTACCAGAGATTGAACTAAGGACCCTGTGCTTGCCAGGCAAGTACTTATTCTATTGAGCTATCTCCCCAGCTCTTCCATTATCTTTAAAGGTTTCTTTTTTCTTTTTTTTTTTTTTTGTATTTTAGTAAGAGTCTACAGGGTCTACAGGGTCTCACTATGTAGATCCGACTCGTAGTGATCGTGCTGTTTTCAGCCTACCAAGTGCTGCGATTACAGGTGTGTGCCACCATGCCCAGTCTCAATCACCATCTCAGTGGGCCCTGGAGGCGGGGCTAGCACCACACACACGGGATCGAACCCTGGCCTCTGCGTCTACCTAAGCAGGCTCTTTAATCCACTGAGCTATTTGGCCGGCCCTAAAGGTTTCATTTTTATATTTTTATAAATTTCCAAAGCTTCTGTATGACATCTCTATCAACAAAATAGTGCAATTAAATTTCTAATTAATGCAAACTTAGGAAATGCAGGAACTTAAACAAAAAAAAAAAAAAATCATTAGCATAACCTTTCCGAGTCAAGGAAGTCTGACATCTTGCAATTCATGTACAAAGTTTGATAGTTTTTCTCATCATTGTTTGCAGGTACAAAGGATGCTAGATGCAGAGAGACATTTCCACAAAAAGTCTAATTGTTAAACTAAAGATGGCCTGGCATAAAAGTGTTTAAAGAAACCAGGATAAGCACACTCTACAAATCATCATCTTATGTACCACTCTTGAGAAAAATATTAAATCAAGATCAGGAGATTGCTTAGAAAAATAACTTTCTTGATAACTGCTAGAACTGCAAAAACTATTAAATGTTTTCACCCCAGAAAAAGATTTATGAATTTTCTTTTGACTATAGAAAGCATGATTTTCATTCATCAACAGTACAATTTTATAAAATATCTTCTCAATTTATTATGGTCTTTTATGACTAGGTCTGAGTAAAAATATGATCTTACAAAAAATCAATAATAAAATATTCGTATGGTTCAACATTTTCCCAAATTGAATCTGACTGGGTCATGGTATAGGTTGATGTCAGGAATGTAAGTAATATACTATATTATTGATGCCTGTCAAAGAACGGAAATTGTTACAAATTAATTCATCCCTAATATAATTAATCTGGCGTGTAGTTTTATATGCATTCCACACCTGTACTTCTTTGGTCTGGCCATAAAACTACAAAAGACAATATTTCAACCTATAAAATCACCTTTGTAGACAAATAGAAACTGCAGAGTCTTGCTTCTGTGGAAGTCACACAAGAGTGCATTGCCTCATCTGCTGAGTTATGTTTGGTATAATACAAAATGTTCTCTGATATATTTTAAGCTTCCAATGCAATGTCAGGAAGATGTTTGTTCTTATTTAAATAAATTCCTATTACTAAGTTGTACTGAAAAATAAATGTGCGTTTATGATGGGAGAAATGGAGGCTACGATATTTCCCTGATGTTACAGTGGACAAATGATTTTCTATCCAAAACACCACATGGTTTCAAATTTTTAGGCTGATTCATCTCAAGATACATTTATGACAGTATGATGGTGTTTAGAATCGGCCCTCACGGAGTCATTAGGTGGACTGCAAGCTGCTTTTCTGACATGTGGCTGCTTCTCTTGATTTCTGTTTTTACATAGATCTTCTCTGCACCCCTAGTTGCCAATAATGTTATATTCTTGCTTTTGGCAATGCAGAGCCAAATTTAAACACACTGAGAGATGAAATTTTCCTGTGCCCCAAATTTGTCTCAGATCTCTTTCATATCAATATTCATCTGACTCTTTTACTAATGGGCAGTATGAGTCTGTGACATTTCCTAGATTTCTACTACTAAACAATAAAAGGAATAGAAACTCTGAAGATTCCAAATGGGAAGGTGTTTTAAAATGTTTCAATCTGATTGTCTCTGACCATCTTTTAATATCACATTGTACAATTTTTTCCTTCAGGTGTGGCCCCAAATTTTTAACTTTTCTAATTGTAGAATAATTTTACTCACGTGCGCATGTGCGCGCGCGCGCACACACACACACGGAGAGTAACCACAAGTTGAGGTTACAAAGTGCGTGTCTATGGGGATTTGGACCACAGGAAGAACACAGGCTTTCTAAAAGATGCTGGGGGAGTGCCCAACCTCTCCAAACTTTTGATATAAAGCATAAAAAATTTCCAGCTTCAAGAGACATTAGTAAACATTGAAGAAATGTAGACTATAAGACAGAGAAGTACATACGAAAGGAGAGCCTTTACTATTATACAACTATTATGTTTCACAAGCAATATTTCTGTTAAATTCTATACTAAAATAATGACATTCCTATAATAAGAAATATTTATCAAATCATGGAAATCTAAAAGTTTCAGTTTCTATAAAAGAGAACTAACCAGTGTCAGAGAGAAAGATGTAATAGATTTTTAAAGAGATTTCTTCTGCTTTCAACTCTAGAACTGCAAAAATGCAATATTCTGCAATTAACTTCCATAGAGGGTGTAAGAAAAGAGATATATGGGAGGAGACACACAGATGGACAGAGGGAGGGTTGAGGGAGGAAGAGAAGGAGGAGAGACATCTTTTTGTATCAGATGTTGTCAAAATGCGTTCGTGGGCTATCATGTATGATAAAAGCCAATGTGAAGTGATGTCCTACTGACCAGAATGTCACCAATGCTGCAGCCTGTTGTTCTTGACACCACAGTAGAGGATCAAAGTGCCTTTCATGGTGATAAAGCTGGCAGTATGGCAGTATGGATGAGAACTACTGCCAGGAAGACTGATTAAGTGTTAACATTCCCCCTGGTGCCATGAGAATAGCGTAAACAGCCTCCATATTCAGGGTGAGGCTTCTCCCCCTGCACCTGCTTGTATGCCCGCTACAGCATCTGAAATAGTTAATAGTGACGACCATTCTCTTTCTTATGTCTTCCAGGCAAGAAACAGGTTGCAGGACAACCTTCCTTTCTGTGGGATCTCTTTCAAGAAATGCCTGCTGTCCTTCTGTTGCATATCAGGAAAGACACTTCAAACGGGCACCAAAGCACAACTCATCTGCTAGCTTCCTCTCTCTATCTGACTTGACAGACGCCATGTACAGGATGGTCCCTGGCTAGCAGACACACAAGTGGCTGCACAGGTGATATGGGGGCCTATATCTCAGATCTCTTCTTTCAAGGAATAACACAATCAAGTTCTGGAATAAGAATGCATCTTTCATCTCAAACTATATGTAATTCTCTCACGATTCAATTTTGTAAAGTAAGTTTCTCTTCTTAAATTTTATTTAGTTATTTATTTTTAATAAAGGGTCTCGCTCTGTAATTGGGACTCATAATGATCCTTCTGTCCCAGCCTCCTGGGACAGAAGGTGTGTGCCACCACACCCAGTTCTGGGGATGTCATAGCATGCTGCGCTGGGGATGGAGATGCAGTCCTTACACTTGTCCTGCAGAGCTATCTCCTGAGCCCATCACAATTCGTGTTGCTCACATCTCCCATCTTAGTATCACTGGCTTTGCTCCCTGACAGCTAGTATGAGGGACCTTGCTGGAGAAGCTATGCTTCATCTATTAGACAGAAAACACTATAGTTTTTGAAGAAATTTCTCTTCAAAAATCTCAGGCACATTAAATCAAAAGAGATGGGAATATTCATTCAAACTTAGGGAAGTTGCACCTGAAATAAAATTAAATGTAATTGAAAAAAACAGACCAATTGCAAATATTTCTGTATGTCATTAACATCCATAGGGGGGAAAAAAACAACTTGTATAAGCAGCTTTTATTAATTACTGAAAGTTCAAAGAAGCGTTCTTGTCTATGGAATTCCAAACTCGAAATTCTCATTTGAAATATCCCAGCTGACACAGCTAATTCATAAGCAATATTTGCTCCCCAGTTACTGTTCTGGATAGCTGACTGTATAAATTTGTCTAAAATATTACATTTTATTTATTTTTTTTGCTCCAAATGCCTTCAGGGCATGTATACCTGGCTTGAGTTGTGGGGATCGAACCACAGCAACCTGAGCCTGACTGCTTTGTTCAAACAGCCACTTAAAGAACTGAGCTATGGGGCAGCCCCCCCCTAAAATATTACATTTTAAAAACAAGATCATAAAATTTTTAAAAGATACATCCACACATATTACACACGAAGCATAAGAGGTAATACAGCACGTTTAAAATCAAATGCAGCGTGTGTAAAACTTAGTACTATAAAAAACACAGTGCCATTAATTCCCTTCAAAATGTCCCTCATCCCCCTTGTTTGAAGACATTTGTCCTGTGTTCTTGTCACTTGCTAAAGCAGCTCTGCAAGTCCTCTTTCATGAGCATCTTTATTTGACTGATCATGGTTATCAAACCTGAATGACCTCAGTTAGTTCAAAACCTTTGCCTGGAACAACCACGTTGGCTTGGGGGGGAGGCGGAACCCACGAATTTCTAGGTCCAGTGGAAACCATAGATGAAGACACGCCACAGTTTCACCTGTTGGGTGAAACAACATTCACCATGTTTTTATCACATCTCATGAAGATACTCATGAAAGAGATGTTCCGGAACTGCCTC
Source organism: Octomys mimax (assembly GCA_002564305.1). Taxonomy (NCBI): domain Eukaryota; kingdom Metazoa; phylum Chordata; class Mammalia; order Rodentia; family Octodontidae; genus Octomys; species Octomys mimax. The sequence goes on from NDGM011256389.1 coordinate 9,273, forward strand.
AGAAAGAGAGAAGAGCGATGGGTTAGTGTGTGTTAAGGGAGGGTAGAGAATTTTGAGTGGGATTAGTGGCAGCGTGTGTTTTACTGATATATATATATATATATATATATGAAATTATTTAGAAATTATTTATTATATATTATATATAAACATATATATTAAAAATTAAGTATTAATGGTGTTTTTGTTAGTCCCTTATGTGTAAAGTTTTAAATCTATATAATATTTACTTTTCCAAAGGAGTTCCATAGTGTACATATGTAAGTATATGTAGAGCATGTATAGGCATCTGTGGGTATGGAAGAAAGTGACAGTGAGAGAGAAAAAGAAAGACTTTTTCAAATAACTTCCATGAGGGAATAATTTGCTGAATGTACCCAAATGATGTAATGATGTAACAGGTATTTCTATTACTAATTTATAAGATTTTAGCCAGGCTTTATGGTCCATTTAAAAGCACCGTGTTTACATTTTCTGAGCTGCCATGTAAGTGCCAGATAGCTGAATGCATCTTATGTTACTGGTGAGGTCATGGCTGAGCAGCGTGCTGAGAACAGCGGGGCTCTCGCCGGGCCCTGGAAGTGAGGTGGCCACCGAGGTGTGTGTCTTCATTTGTGTCCTTGCGGATTTGTTTCCACAAGCTTCAACTCCGCAGGCAGTGTGCTCTGAGTCTTTAGCACACTGTAAGTTGTTTGGCATTCCAGCAGCACTGAGCCCCTTGACATTAAAGATAGCGGATTGTTTGAACAATGTATTTTATTTATTCCCACGTAATCTTCACAGTGTACATAAAAAATTAGCTGCATACTTTTAAGGTCACCATAAAATAAAGTACAATGAAAGTACTGATTAGAAACTGCCTCAAAAATTAGCAAAAACGTTTTATATAGGCTCATATATTAGTTTGTCCCTGTGCTAGTAACTTTATAGTGAAGGAAAGAATTAAAATTGGCCACATTAAAAATGTAACTCTAAGATTCAAGGAAGGAAAGTTCACTTTTCAGGATATGTTTAAGTCCTATGCAAATCTATGTAATTACTGATCGCTCAAATATAACCATAATGAAAGCTGTGTTGAAATGCTTAGTCCAATGTGGGGCAGCCCTATGTGTGAGCACACAATATCAAATTAAGATTAAAATGCATTCAATTCTAATCTGATACCATCACAACATCAGATTTGAATTTTTAGAGGAATAACTGAATTTATAGGAAATATGTGACTCCCAGGATAAAGGTAATATTTCGTTTAATCTTGTCGACAAGAGCTTTAAGCAGAAGTACACAGATAAATAGAAATATAAATAGTAGGTATAATTGAGCAAAAGTTTCAAATTTATTTCTGCAAATTCATTAATATGTCTTTCCTTTATTGAATTATTTAAAAGTCATACGTCTAGTTAAAATGAACCAGGCCTGGGCAGTTAGTTTTTCAACATATGTGGTGTATGCACATGCCCATGGCACGTGGGACTCAGGGAGCCACGCTTAGGAAAATCTCTTAGATTTTACTAGAAATACTTCAGTATCACCTTGAAATGAATAATTTAGTACTCATTTGGAGTAGATTGCAATAACTCAGAGCTATCATTGGAAGGTGTACTATATTTTCCACAAAGTATGGTTTAAATATCATGAGAGGGATCAAAATGATATACTAAATAATCTCTGTATTAAACTACTGGTGTGCCCAAAAAAGAAGAGATTAAAATAGAAGAGAAGGGCAAGAAATCATTCAAAAATAGAGAAAATAATAAATGGCAAATCTAACTCCTGTGTCAGACATATATGGTGAATTTCTCAGATTGGATATAAAAAGTCATATCCAATTTTATGTTTTTTGTAAGAAAAGTACTATAGGGGCCAGGGAGATGGCTCAGTAGAATAAGCACTTCTGTGGCAAGCGCAAGGGTCTGAGTTCAATCCCTGGTTCTATCAAAAAAAAAGAAAAGAAAAGAAATGAAAAGTACTGCAGGTTTAAACACGTATTTTTAAACAGAAATAAGTACAAATACAAGAAGATGGAGGAAATAGTACACTATGCAAATTATAGCATAATTAGAATAGCTCTATTAGCATAAAACAAAGAAGTCCATATGGCTAGAAATAATGTGTACAAGTTCATCATTAGAATAGAAGAAGTGACACAAATGTATCTGAATTGAAAGCAAAACATTAAAGAAACACAGATAAAATTTAAAGGAGAATGATGAGATTACAAAGGAATATTCGGACTGGGTTCACCAGCATGATTGTCCAAATGCACAAACCTAGGGAATTGCATAAACAATAAAAAAGAAGCAAATCCAAGCAGCGCTGTGTAGCCATGAAGCAGCTGAGATATTTTTCATTTGCCTCCACAAACCCTTTCAATAACTTCATCCATTTTTTTTTTAGCTTCATTACACTTCTGAAGCTCATTAAGTCCTTCAGCAAAAGTATTTACTTAACACATTAATTTATTATTGTCAGAGGTCGTCATGACTGAAAAGACTGAAAGAAACAAAATCCAGAAATACATGTAGAGCAACGTGTTGATCATAAGAGATCTGAGAAGCTGCACCTTGATAAGCCACAGATACCACATTTCGACCACTACTGTACTAATTGCTGTTTATTTTACCTTATGAATTTTCATTCACTTCCTGTGTCACCTTTTCTCTCTCTTTTTCAACAAAATCTTGTCTCATTCCTCCATCCCAAGTCTTCAGTCTTTTGGTCATCTCCCACCACAATACTTCTCAGACTTCAGATGGAAAATATTCTAAGTTACAGTGCCAAGGAAGCGTTGAAAATACAAGTTCGTTGGCCAAGGAAGCATATGCTGAGGTCAAAGAGTCCCTGGGAAGTATTAATGATATAGACACTTAATAAACAATTCCAGAGTTGGCATTTGGTGAGGAAAGACAATCCATAGTCACTCAAGCAGAATAATAAACATTAATTTTAAGAGACATTGAGGGCTAAGCCCATGGTTCTCGATGTCCACTGGGTCCTTTGCAGATGAGCATTAAACTTGAACACATCTGAAAATTCTGAAAATATCTTGAGTTGACTATGATTATAATTTCTTTCTTTACAGCCAAAGTAAATGACATACATGGAGACTAAATGCACACTTGTAAAATTCTCTTCTATTGCTGGCATCACAATGCACCCTTTTGTCCCAGTTTAACACCAAACTTTGTGTGTTTCCACTTTAATTGTTGGTTAAGATAGTAAATGTCAAAGGATAAACCAAGGTATGGAGATATTCAGTAGTGTGTCTGTTTTCCAAAGTGTCAGCGCTGCGCTGTCAAGGGTAGCAGTTAAGAGAACAAAGGGAAACGTGAGGTTAAATGCTTTTACTTTCTTTTTGATTCATAATGTAAAATGCATTTCTTTCTTTTCTGCTATTGAGATCCTTATAACTGTGTTTATATATTTTTCTTCATTAAAAATTTAGTAAGTAGGAGTGGGGGAGGTGGCTCAGTAAAATAAGCCCTTCCCTGGCAAGTGCAACAGCCTGAGTTCAATCCCCAGTTCCACAAAAAAAAAAAAAAAAAAAAAAAAAAAAAAAAAAAAA
>NDGM011256398.1:8743-24508 GCA_002564305.1 Octomys mimax
CCAGCCAGCCCCGCCCCCTCGTGGGCTGAGCTAGCCACACACACACACACACACACACACACACATAAATGAATAAATAAAAATTTAAAAAAAGAAATGAAAACTTCACATTTCAGTTGAACACTTCAAACCTGGTATCCTCTTTGGTATCTTTCTGAGGGAGTACAGGCATCCTACTGCAGTGACGCATGTGTAACCGCATTTCCAGCGGCCCACTTCATGAGACCCAAATCTTGGGATCAGCCAAGTCCAACAGCAGAAGGAGGATTAAGCGATGTGTGCTACCCGGACACGACAGAAAACCACGCTGCCTTCAATTTCCGTCATTTGTTGGAAAATGGATGCACCCTGAGACCGTATTACGTGAGAGAAATGAGACAAACAAGCTTAAATATGGCTCTTTTTGTCTCATGGGAGAAATCCAAAATATAAATAGCAAAACAGAAGATAGATAATAGAAACGGTGAGATAGATCTTTGGCAAATAAGAAGGGGGACCAACAGACAGAGGGAGGGGTAAGGGAGGGGTATCAAAAGGCAATTAAGACAAAAAAAAAAGGCAATTAAGACCTGTTAATAGCTGGAAATGTGGGCGCACGCCTATAATTCCAGCCCTTTGGTGGCTCAGACAGCCTCCTTTCTGGAGCTGAGGCCTGCCTGGGCTACATAGTGATTTCAAGGTCATCTTGAACTACACAGTAAGACCCTGTCTTAAAAAAAAAAAAAAAAAAAAAAATGTGGTTTGTACATGTGTAACTCCACACAATGATATAAGCATTATAGATGAAACATTTATTAATAAAAATTTTAAAAATTAGTTTCTTAGGGTGTTTAAGAGATAAAAGGTTATTAGTAAGTATAATAAAATATATTATTTAACAAAGTAAAGGAAACAAAAACTAAGATATAATAGATGGTCTACTGAAAACGAATGTATCAGGGTTTTTGGGTTTTTTTTGGGGGGGGGGAGTAATGAGGATCAAACTCACAGCCTTGCACTTGTGAGGCACGCACTATGCTGCTGAGCTATCTCCCCAGCTCAGAAATTTTGAAAATAAAAAGTACATAGTTATTCAAAGAAAAAAGTGATTGAATGTATGCTAGAGTAGACATACTTGAGGAATTTAGGAGCTATTAATATAAATATAAAAAGAGTACAATGAGACAAACAGGAAAAAGAGACAAAAAAGTAGAGATATAGAGTACAGATTCTAATATATGATTAATAGGGATTAGCAGAGTGACTGACACAGAAGTAACATAGTAAAAAAAAATTACACATTATTTTAGTATACTCTAGTTGGATATGCCTTTCTGGCATAAATCCTTTATTTTTGTATTTTATTACAAGGGGTCTCTCTATGAGTAGATTAGACTCGTAGTGATCTGCCTATATTCAGCCTCACAATCACTGGGATTACAGGCGTGGTCCACCACGCCTAGTCTCAATTGCCAACTCAGCACGCCCCAGAGTGGGGGCCAGTGTGGCAGGCTGGGGATCGAACCCCGGCTGCTGCACCCCTAAGCAGGTGCTTTAATCTGCTGAGCTATTTGGCTGGCCTATACTTAAACATTTAGTGGTAAAAGTACAAAATAAAAGTTAGAAAGACCTTAAAAGCTACAGAGGAGCAAAGCAATAGACTTCTAAAAGTCTTCCCAAGTGAGTAAGGATTATGTTATCAGCCCAAAGTTTTATAGCCAAGTTAATTACCATAGAAGATGAAGCTATTTGTGAAATACTTTTAAAAAACAAAGACTAGGATGCTTTTTTTTTTTGGTGCTGTCAGGGATTGAACTCAGGATCTTGCACTTGCCAGGCAAGTGCTTATTCTACTGATCTATCTCCCTGGCCCCCACATTCATTTCTTAAAAAATTGTAAAAATGTGCTTGCTAAATGAACCAGCAAATGTACTTTGAAAATGAAAACTTATGTTTCTATATAAAAATCTCTACATGAGTCATAGAAGTTTTATATGTAATATGCCCAAATTTAATAACAACTGTATTCCAACAGATGAAAAATTAAACTGTAGTATGTCCATATTCTGAAATACTACATGTTCCTCAAAAGGAATGGTGTAAGAATATCATCACGAGGGGATCTCAAGGTAATATTGTGGAATGGAAAAAAGGTCACACTCAAAAGTGACAAATAACAATTATGTTTATATGGTATTTTAAAATATTAAAATTATGAAGAAAAGGAATTTTTGTACTCCTTTAAAACAGCAATAAATGAGAGACTGGCAAAGGTGAAAGATGGGAGGATAGGGCTCAGTGCAGCTATGAAAGGAGAGACAAAACAATCTGTGGTGATAGAAAAGCTGCGTCATGGTTGTGTGGGTTGTGCAAACCCATATATGTCATTAAATGAGAGAAGCCACGCCCACATTCCCACACACAGAGACATGTAGCTCTGGTGAAACCCAGAAGCTTAGTAACTCTTGAGTATGTTAGACTGTATGGATACCAGTTTTCTTGGGTTTCCTTATGGTAATCACTAGGTTACTAGCAGAGGAACTGAAAGCATGAACACATGACCACTCAGAAATCTATAATGATCTCAAAATTAAAAGAAGAGCACACAGGCAGAACTGCAAAAAGGCGAAGCACAGCACAGCCCCATGCTGCTGCGGGAGCCATGGTGCCACAGGCACACAAAAAAACCTGACTATGTCCGCAGAGGAAAATGAAGAGATGGGAAAATGCCAAGGCTGATTTTTAAAAAGCTGATAAAACTTTCTTAACAGCACACAAAGTAGATTTTAAGAGCAATAAAAGGAAAAAATATGGTGCAGATACTGTTATGGGAGATGTTCTTGTTACCCTCAAGACAACAGGAAAAGGATCAGAGAGGCAAAAGACAGATCTGTATTTCAGACTGGCTGTTTACACGAGATAGACTACAGGAAAACATTTCATACAAAAGAATTTATTTAAGTCTAACATAAAAATGTACAGTTATATATTTGCTGATTAGAAAATATAACAAAAGTTTCCATTATAACAACAAACTCTTTAAAGTAGCTAGAAAAAATTTCAACATTAGATGTTGAATAATATTTCTGTGGAGTAAATGACATGGCTTTACCTTATGTCATCAAAATATTCCCAAGTAAAAGAAAGATAAACTACTTTCATGAAAAAACAAAACAAAAACCACTAGAAACGTTCATGACAAGGACCCATTCAATGAAGAAAAATAGCTTTATACATACAGTGCAGTTCCACTAAACCTCCTTTTGCTTGGAATGATAGCAGGCCAAACCTAAAGTGCATGTGGAACAATAATAAAGAACAACCAAGTCTGTTTTGAGATATTAGGTAGAGGGACTGCTAGATCAGATATCAAGATTACTGTGAGAATTCTTAAAACATATGGGACTAGCACTAAAACCATCCAATAAGCCAAGGGAATAAAACAGGAAATCAAGAAAGGGACCCACACATATATGGCTCTTAAGTGTATAAAAGAGGAAGAATTAAAATATCAGGAAAGGCAGACCGCTCAATAAACAGCACTAGGACAGGTGAATACTTATGAGGGTAATAAAATGAATAAGCACTGTATCTCTGCTGACTCCGTGGTACACACCTGCAGTTCCAGCTACCTGGGAAGTCAAGGGTAAGCGTTGCTTTTGACTAGGATTTCCACACCAGACCAGGAAACCCAGTGACACTCTGTCTCACAAACACATCCACTCCAAAGCCAAACCAAACCAAACTCAAGCAAGATTAAACCCATTTGAGCCTCCACCTCACACTATACACAAAAACCAATTCTGGACCTGTCAATGACCTAAACATTAAAAGCAAATTTTAAAACAGGTGTGATGGCACCCTTTTTATAATCCTAGCACTTGGGAGGCTGAGGCAGGAGGATTGCTATTGAGTCTGGGCTACAAAGTGAGCTCAAGGCCAGCCTAAACTGCATAGAGACCTTGTGACCTTATCACAAAAAAAGGCTGACCAGATAGCTCAGTGGATTAAAGCACCTGCTTAGGCAGACACAGGGACTGGAGTTCCATCACCGGTGTGCTGTGCTGGGCCCTGCTCCCAGGGCACGCTGAGACAGTAACTGAAACTGGGCATGGTGGCACGTGCCTACAACCCCAGTGCTTGGAAGCCTGAAAGCAGGAGGATCCCTATGAGTCTGATCTGTGTAGTGAGACCATGTACTAAACACAAAAAGAAAAAAAAAGCAAAATTTAAATATATTGGAAAAAGAGGTACAGGGAAATATACATAATGACCATAAGATTAGGAATGATTTCCTAAAGAACGTACAAAAGGCAAAAGTCACTGCCGCACGCCAACAGATACTTCGGAAAAACATAAAAAGATGCTCAATCTCTCTGGTAACTAGATATGTAAAGTAAAACAGAACTTGAGAGCTATCACAGTGCTGATGATGAGGTGGACCACTTAGGAGCTCTCACTTACTACAGATAGGAATGTCACTTGTTACAGCCCTTTTAAAGAACAATTTGAAATTTTCTAGAATTGAAAATGACCGCCTAACTTCATGTTAGAGAAAGACGTGCAGAAAAATGTTCTTTTAACACATTTGTAATAAAGACCCCACCACCACCACAGGAGACTGAACTGATAAATTGTGGGGTGTGTTGTACACTAAAATGGGGACAGTGAAAACAATGGTCCGGTCTCTGGCTTTCTTTAGGATTCTGGAGCTACATGAATCAAAATAGAAATCTGCAAAACATAACAGAACAACCAGGGCATGTTAAGATGTTTTTAAATCCTAAAAGACTTACTCTTTTGTACGACAAGAATAAGCTTTTGCAGCCATCTCTTTGAAAGAGGCATTTCCTTGAAGTTATAATTAGAAATGATACTGTTACAGTATCCATGGGCCCCAGTCCTTTTTGATATGGGATGGGCTGGACAAATGCCAGCACATGTGGTTATTCAATTTGCCCCATAATTTCTTGCAGCCAACAAAAACAATTTTTAAAAAATTTAGAAGAAATTACTAATTACTAAAATTCTATCCTAGGGTAGAGTTAGCATGATCAGGAAAAAAACTAAGAAATGCACGATAAAACACTGACTTTGATATTCTTGAAAACTATACAAATTCATGTTTTAATTGCCACTTTCTCTCTCGCCCCACAAAGTTGAGTCCAGTCCTTTCAGTATCAACTGGCAAGCATAGGAAAGGGAGAATCTGCTAATAATCCAGACTTGGAACCACTGACCAATGATCTGAATCTGTCCAGAGTAAAGATTTGTAAGAGGCTAGGAATCACATGATGATTGCTTCTTCACATGACAAGGCAAATGCGCAGAGGCTACAGTCAGCACACAATGAAATCACTTATCACTTCTGCAGTGTTTGTGGCCGTGCCGCGACAAACTTTCAATTCCTAAAACTGGAAAATAGAAAGTGGGCTCAGTTGGAACCACGCTGCAAGTCTGGAGTGGGAGGTTGGCAGTGAGAAGCTGCTAAACTGGTCAACAAGCTGGGACTCGTACTCAGCCTTCAACTTTCAAGAAAGATCCAGAAGGTTCGGATTCCCCCAGATACCAGTTGATCTAGGAACTTACAGTGAGTTCCCATCTTCAAAAATGACAAGCTTGTAGAGTGCTGGTAGATTCTATGCTTACTCAATCAACTGGAAAAGGAGTGATACGAGCAGTGGACAATGTCAGGAGTGTGCAAATCCCAGGTCTACCACTTACAAGCTGGTTTTGTCATCTGAAGGAGAGCAGCCAAACAAGAAGGGCTGATGATATCTCTCTCCTCAGGATCACTACATAATGTGCTTTGCCTGTAGATACCAATAAAATGTAGCTATGTTCATTGAACACATTACCAAGGACTGTTGCCTTCTAATACACACTCTGTCCCAGCCACTGTGGTGCTAGGAAGAAAGAAAAAGGGAGCTGATGCTTGAGCTGTGGGACACACAGAACAATTACAAAATAATATTTTTAACAAGAGCTTTGTGTATGGAGCAACAAGAACTCTGAGGAAGGGGTGTGTGTGTGTGTGTGTGTGTGTGTGTGTTGCTAGGGACAACTTCTCGGAGAATGTCACCTTGAATTGAGGAGGGATGAACCTCACAAGAGCTCCCCTCCAACCGTGCCTATTGGCAGCAGAGGAGACTGACTTTCCTGACAGGCACACTTGTTACTTAGCAGGGTGCTGCGGGTGTCAGCCCTGTCTTCCCTGGGCCCATTTCTCTCTTCTAGCTGAAAGAACTTGGGACCTCAGACTTCAGCATCCACATGTTTTAACTATGAAGATATTTCAGAGCATGTGGATTTATGTTCTGTTCTCTGCTCCTTATTCTGTCTCACTCTTCTTAGTTACTTGAGATCAAGGCTAGCAATACAAGGGATGAGAGAATCTGCTGATACTACTACTACTATTAGAAATAATTGGCATATAAGTAAATGTATCATTTATCATTTGGATTACTTTATTCCAACTTTGTTTAAAAAAATAAATTAATTGTTCTAAGCAGTTTCAGTTCTCAAATTCTAAAAATTCCTTTAAAAGAAGTTATCTAGGATTTTGGTTCCAAAAGACACACTCCAGGATGATAGTGCATGCCTGTAGTCAATACCAGCGCACAGGAGGCTGAGGATCACCATGAATTTGAGGCCAGCCTAGGCTATGTATTGAGTTCAAATCCAGCTTGAACTACATAGTGAGAACATCTCAGAAAAACCAAAAACCAAACCAAATAAAACCCAACACCTACAATGACAATAAAAAACAAAAGACACAAGCTTCTCTAAGTGCAGTCTTCTGATTCTATATGTTTGAAGCAATCTCAAGTTTTAGAGAATAGGTTGTAGTGAGTGTAAAGAAGAATAATCCCTTTAGACAGCTCAAGTAAAAGCATTCGCAGCTCTAGAACACTGAAAAGGAACGGAAGAGTCTCGTTGCCCTCTGCCAGTGCCTTCAGCTTACCCCACATCAATGGAGGGACTCTTAGGACTGGACTCTGGGATCCACTGCAGACCAGAGAAAGGAAAGGGGCTGAGTTTGCTTCCTCTGGCAATGTAGATATAAAAGGCAATAGCAGTGTCTCTGGTCAGTAGAGTAGAGATTTGAAAGTATGCCTTGATACACAGTTCATAGGTCAGTTATGCTAGCACCAGAATGAGCCTTTTCATAAGCTCGGCTCTCCAGGACTCTATCTGAGAAAAGGCAGGCCCCAGTAGATGGATGACATTTATGACTTTCACTAGTTCAGGATAGATATGTAGAATAATAATCATTTATGGCTACAATGTGCCAGCCATTGTGCTGAATTCTCCATAAATAATAACTGCATTTAATCCTCACAATGATACTTTTGTAGACCATTAGTACTTTGGTTTTACAGATGGAGACTCTGGGGTGACATAAACTCTTAAGGATGAGGTTGGGCAACACAATGCATTTAGCTGGATGTAACAGTGTGTGACCGTGACCCCAGGGGCTCAGCCTTGACAAGAGGATCCCAAGTTTGAGCCTATCCTGAGTGACTTAGTAGTTGAGATTCTGACTCAAAATAAAAACTAAAAAGGGCCAGGGATGTACCTCAGTCTGAAGGTTTAGGTTCCGTACAGAATACTAAACAGATACACAAACACAACTAAAGCCTGCATTTAGCACCACAGTATCACACCACTCCACCACTTTACTAGTAAGGACTAGTCACGAATGCCTCTTCTCCTCTTTGCTCCTCACTTCATATGTTCTTTTGGACACAAATGCAACAACTTCCTTTGTTATGAGTTACAGTGTGATGACACAAGTCTGGAGTGAGTGCGTTTGGCTGGACTGTGGGCTTGTCCTGCCTGCTAGCTGTGCGGCCTTGGGTCCATCAGCCATGCACAGCCCGTAAAACAGTTGTAACTTTAGCGCTGTGTTACATGCAGGATATAATATTAGAGAGAAACAGGACTCCCTAAATGAAAAAGTCCTGCCCAGAAAACAATGGCTGCGATAGAAGCTGAAGGCACAGGCCCGTCGGGAGGGAGGGTTTTGTGGGTGAAGTTTCAATTTGGGGAGATAGAAGCTTTGGAGAAGATGGTAGGACTTCACAGGAAGAACTGTCCAGATTTGAGCTTGACATTGACAGTCAGGTCACTCTGACCTTCATAGACAGCACAGAGCTCCATGTACTTGGGAGGGTCTGGGGGAGAGATCAAGCTACCGGCCCACACACCCACAGTTGGGGCCTTAACGTAATAAAGTGCAATGTGCACAGTATGTTTTCTTGGAAATCACTTTTAAACGTAAGAGTAATGAAAAATTTAGATTTAGTTAGAAAGGACAATTAAAAACTATCTAGGTCTAAGTTTAAAATATATATCAATAATTATTGCAATGAAGATCTGTGTTCCTTTTCTGCACACAAGAGTCCAAAAGCCCCTCCTTGAAATCCTGATTGCATCTGATTGATTGCACACAAGGTGCTTATTTATGTTCACGTCAATGTCTTTACGCAGGCATAACAGGAGCTTGGAGTCCACCCTGTTGTGGGCTCTGTATATTGCTGGTTCATTTCTGGACTAATATTCTAGAATACAGTTTTTCCTAGCCTAAGGGTGAAGCTGCTGTTTAACATCTGGACAGCTCAGGAGCATCCGTCAAGGACAACACCTCTTGCTGGAGACACACAATCCTCATGCTTTCCTCCACACCTTGGGGGGCTGCCAGGTCTGTGCATCATGGGCGGCTGAATGCCCTCTTAGTGACAGACACCGATGAAGAGAACAACTCACGTCCAGCCACACATCAGGTCAGTGGACAGAAGTGAGGGGAAGGCACTAGCGTGCGCTGTGTGCTGCATGCAGGCTAGTGGGTTCTGGACTGTGCCCTTGGTGGGGCTTGCCTTGGGGACAACAGGGTCCCCAGGGTCCAATGTGCAGTTCAGCATCATATGGACTTTTCTTTGGAAAGGTTACATGTAGCCTCGTGCAATGGTCTCACCTGGTAGGTGTTTCGTATGTTTTGTGGAATTTAAGGCTTGGAACTGATGCAAAGCCTCTTGCCTTCTGTTCTTGCACTCAGTGGGTGTGGCTGGAATTTAACCCTCTTAACAAAACACAGCCAGAACCTAAGATTGGCTCCATGTGCTGTATCAGTAAACTAGGAGGGAGGTTTACTGATGACTCACGCTGATTCACTCACTTCTCCATTGTAGAACAGACGTGAGAGTCTCGGGGGCCTAGACCCCAAGGTGTGCTGACCCTAGGTGACTGTGCCATGACTGGTGGACTCTGCACAGTACCAAGAGGCCACTTCACTGAGGCTAGGCATATCCATGCAGGGTGGGGGTGGAGAGGGCTCACCAGCGAACAGCCTCTCACTTCCTTTCCCTTGCTGGTTATTCTCAAATTGCCAGGCCAATATGCCTCTGAAAAATCATCTCGCTGTACAGCAGCAGTTAGCAAAATGACAATATTAGCGTGAACAACTAAAATATGATAAATATTTTTAGGCATAAGCTACTCAGAGATATGCCTAAATAAATGCTATTTGGGCAATTATATTCTTGCAGCTGCAGATAACAAATGATAATCACCTCTTCCATAGCTGTAAATATGTATTGATTAAGTTCAAACTTAGAACTCCAAAATGAATTATATCTGGTCACTGCTAGGCTGCTTTGCTCACTGAAAGGAGAAAAAAAAAAAACCCACACAATGTCTATTATACAGCATTTAATTAAGACAAACATCAACTTTATGTGCCATTATTTGCCTCAGCCAAATCTCTATGGTGTAAATATTGAGCAGTGGCATCTCTTGAATGCTAATCAATCCTTTCTGAATTTCAAATGATTACATAAATTTTAGGAAGTGCCTATGTGCTGGCTTTACCCTCAGCTGCAGACACACGAACAAGGCATTAGTATGAAGATATGCATGGCTATTTGACAAGTGTCTAGTGAGTGTTTTTCTAAATTAGAATATCACAAATGAAAAGGTGAAAAACCAAGACAGCATGCTAATGGTAAGGCGAACCCCAGGACATTTCTCTTGCTTCTCTGACTTCCTGAGAACAACTTCAGCAGTGCACTTGGGTGATGATGAGAGGTGGGTGTGAGGCTGAGTGGACTTGCTCAGGCCGGCAGCAATGGTGGTGAATAGTGACTGCGGCCGTGGTTAGGGGGATGCTGCAAAACAGCCCGCACTAGGCCAGCCCCAGAAAGGGCAACTGCTGCAGAATGGGGTGACTGGCACTTGGGGTTCAAGACCACCTCCTATCAGGTTCCATGTAAGCATTTTATGACACAGATTCTAACCCTTACTTTCAAATGACCTTAACATTCAATCCAAAAGGTGATGCGTAAAAAGAAAGTTCTGCTAGTTCTCAACCCCTCTGCAACTGTTTAGAGGACATCCAGAGGGAGGCGGCCAAGCAAGGTGTGAAGACAGAATGCTTCTTTTGCTTTCTACATTGGTTTTCTTGCAAGTGATGCACACGGTGCCACCACCCTTGGGTTTCTATGGTGAACAAAGGGTTCATTTTGCCTTCGGCAGAGCAAACACAGAATTTAAGCACTGATCAAATTTTTCTGTTAGATTTTGGAAACCTCTTTTATGAACTGGTTTTAATGTTATAAAAAAGAAAAGGGAAAAATTCATTCTTCTCTTAGTTTCTATGGCTTTTCTGAGACACAACAGGATACCCAGGATAAGAGCAAAAAGCAAATGGGTAAAACCTCCATCAAGTTGCCAGGCCTCTTACTATGGAAAAAAGGTTCTCTTTGTGAGCCCCTTGTATTCCTTCCTCCAAAACTGTGTGTGTGGCATTTTCAGGTCACTCTACCACTCCGGAGGTGAGGGAACCCTAGGACTAGACCTATACTCTCCCTACACACACATACACACCTCTCCTGGAGGCACATACCGCTCCAGGAAGCTAACAGCTTAGGAAGGGACAGAAATCCTGAGCATATAGGAGATAGCTCAGTGGGTTTAGTACCTGCCCGGCAAGCACAAGATCCTAAGTTTGATCCCTGGGACCAACAAAAGAGAAAGTATCCGAGCATAGCCCAGATGAGAAAATATTCCTTTCCCAAGCAGAGAACTCTTTAACTAGCCAATCACTGGTAGCCCTGGAAAGCTATTTCCTGTCTACAGAAAGTAGAAGAAAACCATCTCCACGGTGTATATGCCAATGCTTCACTGACATCTGGACTTGTATTAGCTGGTGGAATTGGCACTAAAGCACTGGTGTAGGCCCAAGGCTGCAGCTGGAAGTCAGCCACTGAGCAGACAGGGCAAACAGGCTGTGCACACACAGCCCAAGTCTCATGGGACGGCACTCACCAACCTTAGTAGTACCTACTACATAGCATTCTCTGTCAGGTGAAAGGGAAGGAGTCTCCCTTAAAGAAGGGCATCACTGGCAAGTTGTGGGCTACAATCAAAGAACATAGCTTTCCAAATGTCAATTTAGGAAACTTTTGTATGTCAATTTCGTGATTGAATGGTTACATTCTATAAGACCCCGTCATCTCTTGTTCATTGAGATGGGTGATCAATAGCTGCTCTGAAATTCTTTACCCATTTATAAAGTTTTTACACATACATATCCATCCTATGTATGATGGCTAATGCTGGAATCTAAAGCTCAGCAGAGCATGACTTGGCCACCCGAAACCAGGCTCCACCAGTGGCATTTTGCTTTAACAGCTGCTCTTCAAAAAATCTGCCAGTGAACTTCACCAGCTTAATTATCAAAAGTCAGAGGACAAAAGGTGGCCTACGGTAAAAAGAAAATGAGTACTACATCTTCATTTGGTTGTCAAACTGGAGGAATTACTGGACAACTCCAATAAGGAAAAAGACTCCTAGCATATCAGAAACTAAAGCTTCTTTGAAAACTTAGCACTGCAAATAAATTCCTCACCCCAAAGGCTAAAAAGTCAGCCACATTTTATGGTCAGTAAACAAGCAGTTTTGTTTACTGTTAGAAATGTCAACATCATGTTATCTGAGCAATTACACTCAATACCCTGAGGCTGGGCATGGTGCTATAATCCTTCCCCATTCTTCCAGATACACACTATAATCCTTCCCAATCTGGTAGGATACAACGCATCCAGTCTCAAGACAAAGAAAAATTCAACAAGGGTTAGGATTACAGTTTAGGGCACAAACAACACAAAAACAAATAATAAGGCTTTAAGAAAGTGAGAGACACTATATGCAGATAAATTTGCAAATATTTCTTAGGCTTTTATGGACAATGGCTACTAGAGGGGAAGGGGATGGCCATCAAATTATCTCTGATTATCACAAAAGGTTAAAACAGATGCTAAAGGGGATATGTGAGTGGAGCTTATGAGCATTTATCTTTCCTCAAATCTAGTGCCTCCTCAGTAAATGTTAATTCAAAGAGGGCAAGGCCACGGATAAAGGCACATGCCTGCAATCCCATCACTTGGGAGGCTGAGGCCAGCCTAAAAAAACTCCTCAGACTATGTCTCAAAAAAAAAAAAAAATCCCAACCAATCAACAACAACAAAACACTAAGAGGCAACAAACTGTATGAAGGCCATCTTTGGGAAACAGAAGACCAGAGCTTTGTGACAAATGCTTTCTACTAGACCTGAAAGCTAAAATTTATGCAGAGATGACAAAAACTTACAACATATTCTGAAACAATGAAGAGAATTCAAAATGATATAATTACAATCAGCCCTTCATACCCACAGATTCCACAGTCTCTGAAAACCATCTCATTTATCTTAAACTTGAACACATTTTTTTCTTAACATTAAACAATATAGAGAACTATTTTCCTATAATTTACAATGCATCAGGTATTGTAAGTACGTACTCTAGAGATGATCTAAAGTTTTCAGAAAGACAGGCTTAGATTATATGCAAATGCAAAACATGATAACGTAAAGGCAGTCTCTGTCTGGGATGCTGAACAATGATTACAGTTGTTATATTCAATGAGGACTAGAATTCATGTCAAATGGCTCTCTACTTTTACCTAATAGAGGTTGGCTTTCTCTTTGGCATGTTTCTTCAGATGATTGTCTGAACTCCATATATTATTTTGCCCTAGTGAGTAGGTGGTACTATGGGCAGCTAAATTAGGTAGAATTATAGGCAGTCTAACAGAGCTAGGACCTCCAGGGAGTCAATACAAAAGATAAAAACATCAAAACTGAGTCAGGAGGTGTATCTGAAGAAGATTAAACTCACAATGGCCAGATCTACGTATTTTCTTAAGGGAAGAATGGAAGCTTGAGATTATTGGTACGCCACTGTCAGATTTCCCATATAAACTATTATCTCATTGGGGGTGGGCCATCTTCTCTACCCAGTAAGACCAAGACCAATAAGGCTATAGATTAAAAACGCCACACATATGCCCTTGCTATGATTGGATCAATATTACCTACATGAATATATTTGCAATCTCATTTGACTGATCATAATTTTGTCCCACATCACATTCACATCATGATTTTGCTTTATAAAACTTTTTAAAAATGTATTTTAGTACAGGGTCAATGGGATCTCACTACACATATCAGACTCAGTGATTCTCCTGTTTTCAGCCTCCCAAGTGCTGGGATTACAGGCTCGCACCACCATGCCCAGTCTCAATCTCCGTCTCAGCGCGCCCCAGGGGGAGGGCCAGCACGGCACACCAAGGATCGAACCCTGGCCACTGTGCTCTGCCTAAGCAGGCACGTTAGTCCACTGAGCTATCTGGTCAGCCCCAAAACTTTTTCTGAGAAGCAGGCTCATTGGCAATCCATTTGGATTCCTCCTGTCTCTCAGGAGCTATTCCTATCCTCCATTCCTATTCCCCATTCGATTTCTCCAATAAATTTTCCTACTAATAACCTGTTGTTCCTTAGAATTCATTCTCCAATTTCAGGGAACACAAACTCGACGTATGGGACCTCAGCAGGTTGGCAGTTACATTTATCTTCCCTATACCATTGGGAAGTCCTGTACTGTAGGAGTTTAAAAATCCTGGTCAGTGAGCTCGGATGTCTGTGTAGACATCGCTGCCACAGAGAACACTCATCGGCTTTTGAGATTGTTGGATCTAGGTCCAGCTCTGAGGCTAAAATGCTGACTAACTCATTTTGTTTCTGCAACTACAAAATCAGAGGGAGATGCTCTATTCCTTCCCTCTATTGGGGAGGAATGGAGTAATTTATTCACATAAAGGCACCTTATTACTGTCACTGCTGAAGGAAAGCATCACCAATTCTTTCTGTGGCTCATTTTGGCATCTGACGTTCCTAGCATCTCAATTTCAAATCAGACCTAAATGCTGGACATCATTAATTCCACTTAGTATTTCTTTATAACTGTAAAGAACCATTTTTAATCTTCATTTTCTTTATAATAACCACCTCCATAACATTTAGATTAATATCTTTACTCTCTAAAGATGCCAAAGTCCCTAATATTATCAATATCTTTTGCTAACCCGCCTTTCTTCAAATTGTATTTGTGTTATTAGTAGCATTATTATTTGAATATATAATAATAATATATTGTATATTATTAGAAGTTGGAAGGAAAGGCGTACTTTCATTAGAAAATGCTATAAATATTTGTTAAAAACCTGTATCTGTCAAGGAGTAAATCATACACTGTTTGTGGGCATCACAGTTAATTAATTTGATAGATAAAAGACCTGTGCTTCCCATACAGCCCCCCTCACTTCCTGGTGGACTTGAGTAGTTTAAAGGACTCCACGCCAGACAAGGCGAAAATGTTCGACTTGGCCTTACAATGTCTCATTTCATTTTTATAAACTATGATTATAAAGGTCTTTTGCCATCTTAAAGTCCATTTTGGAACCCTTTCCAATTTCTTGATAAACCTTAAAATACTATTTATTATGACCAGTACACTAATTGTTTGCATACCATTGAAGATAATGTCTTTAACTGTTTCAAATTTCTTTGTTGTTCTTTTGTGACCAACATCTCACTATGCATTTCATTCCGGGATCAAACTCATAGCAATCCTCCTATCCCAGCCTCTGGCCTGCTGGGATTGCAGGCGAACACCATCAGACATGCTCATGGTTTTTTATTTTGGTTTCCTTAAATTTCAAATTATACCCTGAAACTGTACAATGCCTAAGCTAACCTGGGTATGAATCAAACACTTCTTCCACCAGCATAATCATTACAGGATGCCTTTTGCACCTCCAAAGGTGCTCCAGAGTAGGCTGAGGTGGCTGTCATGAGAGGCCATCCACCAGGCAACAGCTCTCCCACCAGGAACAGCTGAGTCATCCCCTTACCACAATCATCCCCTTATCATCTTCCCTGGGGCATTTGCCTGAATGGGGATGATTCTTAGGGACCATGTTAAATGCCACATCTACACATTGAATGGCTGCTACCAAGATGAATAAAGATATCTCAAACGTGTTTTACTAGAACCAAGACTTTCGGAACACTCCTTAACTACTCTCATTGATCACAGGTAAAAAGTCTCTGGTCTTTCATTTGCTTGTAACAGAAGCAAGTATGTCATCCAGCCTTAGCTATCTGTATTCTTCTTGCAAGTTAATGCTCCCAAAGAGCTTGTATCTAAATAAACACTTCCTATCACAAAATGGGAGAATGAAAATTCAGAACAGGGGTTAAGGTAGAAAGCTCCTTTAGAAAAACAAGTCTCAGAAAACTTATCTGCTCCAGACACACAACTGCTTGACAAAATTACCTCTAATTCGTGATCACAATTACTTTAGTAAAGCTTTGTTTTGAGTTTAAATAAATCTTTTTTTTT
>NDGM011256399.1:5337-16085 GCA_002564305.1 Octomys mimax
ATAATATAATATAATATCCTACAGTCACCCGCAAAGGTACCCAGAAGTCTCCTTCAATAACTCCTAGGCATTTCCCAAGCCTATTAAGCAGACAATCAAGCTAACCATCGCAGGAAGTTTGTTGTTTGAGGGGGTTTTGTTTTCCTTTTTTGTTGTATTTGTGCTCATTTCCTCCTTTATCCTAGTACTGTGCCTAATTTCCTTGTTTTGTGTTGCATTTGCTTTTCAAGTATGTAGGAAATCCTCTGTGCATTTGGCAAACTAGAAGATCATCCTGACCCAGGCTAGGTGGGCCTACTTCCAGATTTCTGAGGTTCCTAGTACATGGCCCTCCCTACAAGAGTATCAATGGAAATTCTTTCCCAGAGCCCCTCCTCCTGAGCTCCAACTGAGTCCCCTTAGCACCTTTACCCACCTTGTCTTTTCAGCCTCTTGCAGCTACATTCTGTTAGTTTGTCAGCATCTGATCCCACGTGGATACTTAGCATGTGATAAACAACTCACAGAAAAACTGCAAGCAGAATGCTGAGCTCCAAGCTCTACGGTGTCTTTCCTCTAGCCTCCTTCCTCCTCCTGTTCTACAGTTACCAAAAGAAGCCTTGACCTGCATATTTGAATGCCAACCCAGTGATCACCCCGCTGCAAGCTTTCTGTATATATTTTCTGCCCTGTCCCAAAATCATCTTGCCCCAGAAGGACAAAACAGCGAAGACTGTGGGGTTAACTTCAATATACTCTCCTTCTCTTAGAGCTGTTGATGTATCCAGTCCTGGCTGTTGCCTTAATTTCCCCTTGAAGCCCGCAAGCATATGTTTTATAGTTATTCTTAGCAGGAGGGTTAGTCTGAGACTAGCTACTCCATCTTATTTGAGAGCAGGAGTGGTAATTACTTTTTAATAGGCTACAAGCAATACAAAGTTAAGAACTAATTGGACTCATTAAATTATTTGGTTAATTAGACTAATAACTACCTTGAATTTCCATAGCACCGTTCTTCCAAGAATTTCAAAGTATTTTCAGACATTAACAAAAGACCAGTACCAGTTCCCTCAGTTTTCATTTATAATTTTAAAATGGGCATAAGGAATAAAGTAACTTAAATTCAAAATAGCAGGTACATCAGTATCCAGAAAAACCAACTAAAAACAGATAATAAGTATGCGGATTGCCACAATCATCAGACTGATTTGAACTCCCAGCAAGTGGATTCCCTGTAAATGCACCATGATTCCTATTGAGCACGTCACTCCCCTGCAGTAGGGCCTGCAGTAGGGATCTAGAGAATACCCAGCCCCTGCTAAGTGCTGGCCTGAGTACTTCATCAAGCAGAGCAAGTAGATTAGGACCAAGACCACTCAAAAAATTTTTTAAACATAATGAAATAATTTTCCGTATGACTTACAAGACAATAAGTGCTGTGGTTTAAGTCAGAGCCAGGCTTCCGGTATAAGGAAAATCATAACAGTATTACAAACCATATTCTGTTTATCCTTTTAGGCTTCCTGTGGCTGAAGTCTTTGAAGTAATGCTTCACTCAGAAGATTTTCCCACGCCTTCCCTCCAAAATTGGCATTACACCTAAATTTCTTACAAATCTCTAACAAATTCATTCCAGAGAGGTATAGTTAGCTTATAAAAAAAAAAAAAAAAAAACTGCAGTTTTTTTTTTTAAATGAATAGGGAGAAAAGTTACTAAATAAGCAAGTAAGAGCCTATAAACCTTAACTCTAAATCATAGCAAATAGTTACAAATGAAACACAAAGCACCCAACAGACACCCGATAAATATTTGATGATATTGATTTCTTCCATCCTACAATGACTTTTTAGTGGAGCTTTGATAGTAATTGGGTACCTCATCTTAATACCTGGACACAAAGGAATTTGAAATAATCCATCAGAGCGTTTCTCTGAGATTCCAAATAGCAAACACTGCAAACTGAGTGAGAACAGGTTGACCTCATAAGATCCTTTACAATGCTGTGACTTGAAAATTAATAATACATGGAGACCAGCATTTTTATAAACAATTTCTGTCCAGAATTGATAGCATCTCCCAGGCACTGATTTTCTTGAAAGACTATGAAGGAATACGGTCATGCTCATTTTACAAATTGGCAAGCAGACAGAAAACAAATAACTGCACAAAGACCACACAACAAGGCCACCTTAGCTAGAAAATACATCTAGGTGTCTCTATTACTAATTCAGTGAGTCATTGATTGGCATTGACTCTCTGCTTACTGTTATTCCTTATGGCTTACCTCATAGACCAAATCCTAGCCACCAGATTATTTCTAATATCCTCTCATAATCTAACTGCGCCATTCTTAGTTACGTAAACTGACCACATCTAATATAATTCTTGTATTGTGCAACTCACTTCCTACAGTCCACTTAGGCATAAATAGTGAAGCAAAATAGTATAAGTGAGGAATAGGAAGAAAGCAGAGGACCATTCAGTCTTGCACTTACACGCTCCAAAGTAGTTCTCTCTTAAATGCTTCCAGTTCATCACACGTGCAATGAATTCTAAACAGAATATGACTAGTAGGGCATTTAGCACAATAAACATAATCTAGACCCCAAAGCGCACACTTGGCGGAACTTTACCAATTCAAACTTTTAGAAAGTATTTGAGTATCCTTTGAGTTTATGCAAGGAAGAAATCAAATATTTGTCATTTCTTGAATACTATATTTCAATTCTCGCATTCTGTATGTAGTAAGAGAGGGCCTTGGGGAAATGGTATAAGCCAATTCCTACTCTTTTCATCTGTCTCTAAATTCAGCTTTGCCTTTGGTTAACAGTATGCAATATGCTGAACTTCCTCCACAACCTTGAAACTCTCTCACCAGCCTCAGCATAGCAGGGAAATTGTGTCAGCAACAACCAAACCACCAGAAGGAGCTGCGCAAATGTTTCCCACTAGCCAGTCAACACCTGGCACGTGTCTAGTGGCTGGAAGAGCTCATGTTCCCGCCAGAACAGATGTGGAAGATGGATAAGGTGAACACATGTCCCATATTGGAATGTTGCTTGCTTTGTTTTGGTCTGCTCATGTGAGCAGACTGCCACCTCTTTAGGTATCAGCAGCCCTTTTCTATGGGAGGGTTGGCAAAACACACAACACTACCTGCCCCCAGAGGAAGCCAGGAGTACGTGTGAGCTGTGCAGTGGCGTCAGCTCCCAAAGGCACTGTGTGAGGCCCCTGCAGAGCTGCTGGTCTTCCCACACACCTCACTGAGAGCTGGACTTCCAGGCGCCTCTGGCTCTTTCTGTGTTCAGCGTCCTCATTCTCTCCGAACAGGACTTTGCTCTAGACTGCACTATTCACCTCCCTCTCCTACTTCTCAGGTTGCATTCAGAATCCGAAAATCCAAGAAATATATTCACAGATGTTCCCTTGTTTATTTGTTGACTCTGTGTAATTTGTTTGCCCTAATTTGTTTTTGTCTACCTTGGGACTTCCCTTTTTAATTTCCCTTTCTCTGTTTACCCCTTTTTGTGGAGCAGCGGTCTGTTAAGCTGTGAGAGGCACATGCCAAATTAAAAAAAAAAAAAAAAAGGAAGAAGAAGAAAGAAAGAAACAGCACTGCAGATTGTTTTAAGCATGGGCTGCCCCTTTGGGCCTGAAGGCCTTGCTTGAAGCCTGCACCTGCTCCTCCTCCTGAGACGTGGGGCTCCTGATCTTTATCCCTTGCCTTTAAGCTGCCTGATTCCTATTATCCAAAGTCAAACAGCGTTCTCTACATTCACGCCTCCAGCACTTGGCATGAAATTAATAAGCCTGGCTGATATATTTCCCTGGAAGCCTGCCACTCTTTAACAGTGGTGTTAGATTAAAAATTTTGGCATGGTTAATGAACAGGGAAAAGCTGAAGCCAAAAGTTTCAAGCAGCAATGCAAAGATTTGGGGTTATGAAAAGAATACCAACTTTCCTCATATTTTCTGAATGCCATCCTAATTACAGGGTTAGATAACAAACACAACTAGACAGTCAGCACTAGAAGAAAGGGTATATTCTCAGGCTCTACTTGTACTTAGATTTTATCATCTGTCTTTTCAATCATGTGGCCTTCTATTAGAGTGGGTTATCTAAAACAGTAATAATTGAGGATGATTAGGTACTATTAATTATGAAGATACTGTTTATAAAGAAAATTATTGGGAACTAACTAAAAGAATCCATTCTACATATATAAAAAAAATAAAAAATAAAAAAAAAAATAAAACAGTAATAATAGCTATTTGAGTTCTTAAAGGGTTTCCCTCCTCTCAGGTCACTATTTTTCTCATTAACAGAGCACTGTGAATGGGTTGCAAGCCAAAAACCGATCTTCCTGAAGTGAAATTCAATCCAGTGAGAGATGATTTTGAGCTTGTTAAAGACCATTGTCTTGGGCCAGGGAGATGGCTCAGTGGAATAAGTGTTCCCCAGCAAGCGCAAGGGCCTGAGTTCAATCCTGGTTCTGACAAAAAAAAAAAAAAAAAAAAAAAAGACCATTGTCTTGCTGCCAGAGTTACAAACTCAACTTGTTCAAGTCCATAGGCACAGTCTCTGAATCACAAAAGCACAGGCTTCCCCACTGCACCCCTTGGAAGAAATGCATGTTCCCTAGATCAATCCTGTGCTCCATATGCCTTTCAATTAAAACTCACCCAGAAGATACAAAATCCAGTCAGTTCTCAGAACTTGTACCTACTGGATGAGGGCTCCACGGAAGGCTGGACAAAGGCTGGGCACAACCTCGGAAAAGTTCCGCTCCCACTTCCAAGGTCTTCTCAGTGCTGTGTTCTCAATACCTGTCTCTATTTTCAAGGTACTGATGTCACACAACCAATTGCTCGGGAATATATAAGGGTCAGAATGTGGTGAGAAGCAGGAAAGGAAGTAGGGGGAAAGGAAAGTTAGTGGAAGGGTAAGGATGCTGCACAACCTTGTTATAACCCCTGAAGAACACCTGAGGTTTTCAGTGGCCAACACGTGCAGGCCACCTCTCTTCAGGGATTCTTGCCTGTAAGTCTCAGGGCCCAGCACAGTAGGATGAAAGGAGCTTAAAGGCTCACTCAACTCAAAGGCAAAGAGCGGAACAAGGGACACTCAGCTCATCAAATGCAAGATGTATTTTCCATGTGCACAAAGGTGTCAAACAACATCGAAGTCAATCTATTTATGATCTAAGGATAATACACATCTGAAAGACTGCTATTTTTAGCTTTTGCTTTCATTTCCCTAATCAATGGAATCGGCATAAGAAAAATCATCATGTCAAAACAATCAGCACAGCTCAAGAATTTATTTCCAATTGAAAAATGTACTCGGGAGCCAGCAAGATAGCTCAGCAGGCTAAAACAAACACCCTGCTTAGGCAAGTGCAGGGACTGCAGTTCAATCCCCAGCACCACATGCCACACTGGCCATGCCCCCCGCCCCCGTGCATTCAGCTGGTGACTGAGTCCAGGTGTGGTGACACACCTGTAATCCCAGCACTGGGGAGACAGAAAACAGGAGGAAATCAATATGAGTCTGAGCTGTGTAATGAGACCCTGTAGCAACCAAATACATTAAAAAAAGAAAGAAAAAAGTACTTGGATGTACCTGCCTGGGAATCATGCCACCTCCACGTATAGTGGCTAACGTAACAGACACTGTGGCACAAATATTCTATCTTATTAGTGGCTTGAAGAACAAATGTAAGTGGTAAATATCCTTCCCTGGGCTGAAAATAGGAAGTATGACTAACTTTCTTCTCTAAGGTTACTGTGGGCAGGAGGTTTTAAAAGCATAAGAGAGTTTCATCAGGAGACGGGAGCTTGACTCTTGGTAGAGTCAAATCAATTTCATAGTGACCCATTACAAGAGGCATATACTATATTCATACTTGCAGGATACTTCAAAGCTTTTCCTCAGTATAAAGAAAGCATAAAGAGATCAAAGCTTCCAGACCACACATAATGCAGTTGAAAGTTGTCCCAACATGTTCCCTGCCTGCAAGACAAATAAGTTAAATATATATGCAAATGTCAACTGAATGTCAACTGTGTCCCTTTTAATGCCTCTTAAATCAGGTCTGTTTTGGAAACAGAAGTAGGATGACTCATAGATACCTTCTTGGCTCATTGCTCAAGCTTAGATAACAAAGCAACTCAATTTCAAGCACTCTGGAGTTGCCCTATGGTCCACATTCTCAGGACGTTGTTACCCTTTGCGCGTTTGCATTCATAGTCTTGATCCTTTGCTCAATATGCTGCTGTTGTACACTTGCATCATTACTGTGTCACCTGAAAAAAGTAACCTATTTTTAAACATCATTTAGCTCTTCCAGTCCTAAGAGTAAACACTGGCTTGCTCCTGTCGCTGCAGTTAAAATCTTTTCTCTCAAACCAAACTTGCTTTCATCACTACATTCATTTCAAGGGAAGATGGGCTTTTGCAATAGATAATCTGTCCCATTCTTTAAAAATTAATTCCAATGTCCCAAAGTATATATTTAATCTTTTATCCAGAATCTTCCAGGAAATATTGTCGGAGGAACAAGTATTAGATGTCAAATGCTGGCTTTATGTCTTCTTAGACAGGATTGTTTCTCTTGTCTCAAAATGAGCTCAGCCAGAATTGATTCTAGCTCTCATCTTTGCCCACCATTTCTATGTCCTGATCTACTTCAAAGCTCTCCACTGGCTCCCACTCACCGCCCTACCACTCCAGCACGACTTGCTTATTTCCTTTAACACTCCATGTTCCAACCAAATGCTTATCTGCTGCTGAAGCAGCCCAGTTACATGTTTTCATAGCACCTAGTACTTCTTGCTCATGGAACTCATCACCATAGAAATTGTAAAATCATTTCCATAAAGTTTATCAACACTCTATCCTTGAGCCTTGACTACAGCTTGGCACACATAGGTGCCCACCCTAGAGTTAATAAAGAAAATAATGAATGGACCAATGCACTTTCCTCCTCTATAAATCACTCACTGACCTGTATTTGGCCACAATTACAAGTTCTGCCTGGACACAACTTATTTTCCTTCCAAGCACAGCTCAGACCCAAACATCCCCGAATCCACACTTTCTTGATGGCTCCCACATCCCACAGAGCAGCACCTGCTCTGCTCCGAGGCACTGCTCTTCCCCTTCTCTGACTCTCATGTCCCCTGCTAACGTGCTTAAGACCCTTGCTCCAAGCTCCCTTAGATCCAGCATCATATTTCAGCTCTCTGAGCTCCTCCACAGAGGGTAAGTACCCAGGAGCAGATCTCATGTCCTCCTTTCACCCTTCCCACAGGTTTGCATTTCCCAAGCAGCAGCGAAGTAGTCTCCTGCCAGTATACGCAACAAAAGCCTTAACTTAAGCTGGGAATCTAAGGCAGCTTGATCCGGAATTCAAGTCCAGCCTGTGTTACATAGCAAGTTCAAGTCTGGCCTACATAATGAGACACTATCTCAAAAAAAAAAAAAAAAGTCCTACGTTAATATGCATTAGATAAATATGCAAATGGAGTTTTTATGGTCAGATCAATGCTTTGAAAATAAAACCTTTTTTTCATGATTTTTCACATTCTGAATAGCACAAACTCCCTAGAGCAACTATCTAGAATGAGCAAGCACATAAGGAAGATTTTAAGTATAAAGTAAACCTTAATGGTTGAAAGGAGAACAGGTTTAAAACATCTCAAGAAGTGGGAAAGGCTTCAGGTCTCTGCATTTTCCCATTCCCTCATTAACCTGGGTGGTCCAGTTTAGAAATATTCTGCAACAGCTTCCCCCACTGCCCATTCCTGGCAATTACAGACTTCTGATAAATGTCCAGTATGTGCAACCAGGAAACTAACCACAATGCTGAGCCCAGGAGAAAAGTACCACAGACAGTGTGCCTGGGGGTTCTCTCAAGGTCAGGAGCAGAAAGCACTGTATTAGTTTCCTGTTGCTGCTGTAATAAAATATCACAGATTTAGCTGCTTAGGACAATGCAATTTATTATCTTAAAGTCCTAGGTATAAGAAGTTCAAAGCAGATCTCACTAGACTGAACTCAGTGTTAGCAGGAGTAAGATTCTTCTGGACGCTTTAGGGGAGAGAATCCCTTTCTCTGCCTCCCCCAGCTCCTAGAATCCAATTGTAGGCAAGACGGAGATTCACGGCCCCATTTTTCTATCTTCAAAGCTGGTCATGTCAGCCCAACTGTTGTCCACACTGCCATCTTTCTGGTTTGCTTCTGCCTCTCTCTCTTCTACTTATAAGAATGCTTGTTATCATATTGAATTCATCTTGATAATCTTTCCATTTCAAGGTTAGCTAATTAGCAAAATTATTCCATCTGCAACCTCAATTCCCTTCACCATGTAAATTAACATATCTACAGATTCCAGGGACTGGGACATGGATGTCTTTTTTGTGCCTTTATTTTGCCATCACAGGTATAGAGAGCAGGAGCAGCGAATGCCCAAAGTCCTGAGAGGCATTGATTCAGGACATCAGGATGGATGGTGAAGATGCAGACACTTGCCAGCAGTGGGCCCTGGTGACTGTCTCGGCACTGTACTCCCAGGTGAACTAATAGCACACCTACCTTTCAAGTGGCTCCATCTCCCTTTCAGGAAACACTGGGAAATGACCTCATTACTGCTGAGGCATGGGAGCTCCCTGGAGAAAGGTTGACACTTGACACAAAGAGATGAGTCACCAGTGGTGACAGGTTATCTTTCATTGGGAAAAGTATTTGGATGATTTCTCAAAATACATTTGTACTTGCTCCTCAAACCACCTTGCAGTTAGACTGACCTTATACCAAAGCCAAAACAGATCATAAAATGATCATATGTGAGCAAGAATAAGGAGGATGCTGATCACAAAGGACCCATACACACACATACACACACACACACACACACACACACAGTCACACACACAACTTTCTTAAATTGCTCTTAGATGGCAAAAGAACCTTTGTCTCAGATAGAAAGTTATGTAGGAAAACAGTAAGTTTCCCATTACAGCATGCTCCTGCCACCCCTTAGGGGTGCCAATATGGGTTGGTTAATGTCCTGTGACAAGCAGGGGTGAGTTTCTTTATAGGATAGTGTTTATCCTCACCATATGTTTTTTAGTGTTGACTGGGAGTGTTAATTGGTATTTCGGGAACCAGAAGGGAAAGATCAAGGGCATCCAGGGAGACCTCATCATCTGGGGTCTCCCATCCTCAATTAGTAGGTTAACACGTGTCTAAGTGCTCATAATTTGTGCTGATCTACTGCTTAGCCAGCAAATGGCTCCCACTTGGAATGTGCTATATGTCAACCTTACAGTTTCTGTCTTCTAGTTTACTTAGCAAACAAAGAGAGCTGCTATCTTTTTTTAATATGGCAGCTGCCAAATGAAAGTGACTGAGTATACCAGGTTCATGGGTAATCGGAAGTTGAGGTATCACCTGATGTCCTGGGTCAGTCCCTCCTCCCAAAAAGATTCCCATTTTGCTTCTTAGTGAGTTTCCATTTCTCTGCTCTTCTTCCTGCATCACTGCCTATCCTGAGCATGAACTATCATTCCTTCCCCACTCTGTTAAGGCCCTTCCCATCTTCCTTTCCAAATCCACATGAGTCTCAAAGCTTCCTAAATACCTTTTGAATATTCACTCTTACTACAAACAAAGACATTCCATTAAAACTACATGGTAATAGGGAGTTTCCAAATGGAGCAGATTCCATAATGGAAGATGCTCAGTCTCCTAAGGTGTGGACATGAGTAAGTAGCTGCTGCAGTGTGGGATGCTGGGAGCAGCTCATCAGTGTGGAATTCTGGGAACAACTTGGACACAGTCATTAAGATCTTTTAAGCATTCCCCTGCTTTGTTAGGAATCCATACTAAGGAAATAAAGACAAATATAGTTAAAGACTTATGTGCAGGACCAGAGAGATGGTTCAGTGGCACAAGCACCTGCCTGATGAGTATAAGGTCCAGAGTTCTATCCCTGGTAAAGAAAAAACAAAACAAAACAAAAAAAAAAACTTAGGTACAGTGCTTTTGCCTTGGTTACTTTTTACTCATTCCTGGGACAAAGTACCCAAAATCCAAAATTAAGGAGGAAAGGTTTATTTAGCTCACAGTTAGTGGAGGTTTGAGTCCATACTTGGCTGGCTCCAGGGAAGAAGGCAGAAGTTCATGGCAGCAGAGAACAACAAAAAGCAGAGGAGGGAGCAGCAGCTTCAGTACCCATCAGGCCTCTCTCTCCTCCTTCCATGTGGACTGAGAAGACCGAAGCTCCTCCAAGGAAGTGGAAGAGGCACACATAGGAGCCTTCCCTAACCCCTTTATGTCCCTTTTTTGTACTGAGTCACTCTAGGGCAGGCCCAGGGCGTGGCATCACCAAGCTGATCCAGCCAAGCTTCCAACATCTCAAGTTGACACAATGTCAGCCACCACAGCTTTCCATCACTAAGTTGCTTGGAATTGACAGATAATCTTTGAAAAATGAATGCTAATAGGAATGTAAAGAAATGGTACCATCGGGGGAAATTATTATTTAGGGAAAAAATGGTAGAAATACAATTTTAAGTAAAACATCAGGATACATTCCAATTTCCAAATTTGCTGAATATATTGAAGTGAAGACGTTTGCCTCTGATTTTGTATTGTTGCTATTCTCCCTCATATGGTATTAATTCCTCAGAGAAGAGGTCAGGGAGATGGCTCAGTAGACTAAGTGCTTCCCTGGCAAGCGCAAGGGTCTGAGTTCAATCCCCA